>PVLC010043263.1:0-12636 GCA_004027655.1 Graphiurus murinus | reverse complement strand
CTCCCATTCTTTGTCCTATCCCTGTTGACCCTTCCACACAGAGAATTCTCAAAAGTATGATGGGGAAACCTGATAGCACTGACTTCCTGCTCCCCAGACCTGGGAATTAGCAGTCAGGGCACAAGAAGTGTGTCTATTTCTGTTTGAGGCTTAGACTCTCCTCAGATAAAGATGTGCCCAGGTCCAAAACTGAATATGGCGCACCAACAGAGGACTGTCCTCCCACCAAGTTGGAAATCATCCAACACTCGCCCTGGAACATTCTCCTGTAAGAACCCCCATTCAGCTCTAATTGTCTCTTAAAATTTAAAATTGTTGATATATATATATATATATATTTTCCCTCCACTAGAAATAAACTGAGTTCCTGATGGGAATGAAAGAGAGAATTGAAAAATGTTAAGTACTTTAAAATACACGATTCATTATGCCATGAATTGTATTTTGTTTCTGAGATTCTTTCTGTCATTATGTGATTTTGGAAAGGGTTGGGTCCTTTTTACATGTGTTTTATTTTTTTTTCCTCCTGTTCTCCAGGGAGCTTGTAGTGCTTAAAACTGTGTTGTATAATAGATAGTATAATCACTGTAAATTAAATGCGCCTCTGCCGAGTTGTGTTTTATGTTAATTCCATTGTGTGGTGGCAGCTGCTTGGGAAAGAAGCTATAGATTGGCAGGGGACGTGGGTTCCCAGCCTTGCCAAGTATCCACAGCCACAGGTTTTGTGCTACAAGTGGCACATTATCCCAAGAGCAAGCCGGTGCTTTGGAAGAGGGCTGAGAGGTTAGAAATGCGACAGATGCATCCTCATCTGAGCTGGGAAAGACTAACATTGATTAGTCTTTCCCAGCTCAGATGAGGACAATGGCCCAAGGACAATGGCCCAAGAAACCTTTCCTAAGGACCATTGGAAATTAGAATCAGGGAAGGATCCAGGTCTAGTCAAGTTCTCTAACAGCAAAGTGACTTCATAGGGTGGGATATTATCGCTACCTGTTTTGGACTACCCTGAAACAACAGGCAGTGAACCCTTAAAGTCAAAAGGGGTCTTCAAATTTGCTAACAGGACTATAAAAAAATCCATAAGTCAGAGCCCCTCTCTGTTAAGCAAGCTTGGAGGTTGAAGAACCCTGAAAGGCAGAGATGGCAGCAGGAGCTAGGTTGGCAGGATGAAGTGGGGTATGCTGTGGACAGCCCAGGAAGAACATCAGCTTAGCTGGCCAGGGGCCCTGGGAAAGGCACCACTCAGTGGGCCAGACAAAACAGAGGGCACTAGTATGGAGAATAGATTCTAGAAGGCAAAAATATACAAGAAATTCAAAGGAAGATCAATACATAGGATTGCATTAAACTGAAGAGCTTCTGTGCAAAGGAAATTAATACGAATCTCAACAGAGAGTCAACAAAATAGGAGAAAGTTTTTGCCAACTACTCCTCTGATCAAAGACTAATATCCAAAATATATGGAGAATTCAAGAAACTCACTGGTAAAAAAACAAATAACCCTATCAAAAAATGAGCAAGAGTCGGGTGTGGTGGCGCATGCTTGTAATCCCAGCATTCGGGAGGCTGAGACCAAAGGATCCAGGTTTGCAGCCAGCCTCAGCTACCTAGTGAGGCACTCCGCAACTTAGTGAGACCCTGTTTCAAAATAAAGAATAAAAAATAGAGCTGGGGGTATAACTCAGAGGTAGAATGCCTCTGAGTTCAATCCCTAGTCCAAAAAAAAAAAAAAAAAAAAAAAAAAAAAAAAAAAAAAAAAAAAAAAAAAAAAAAAAAAAAAAAAAAAAAAAAAAAAAAAAAAAAAAAAAAAAAAAACAAACAAACAAAAACAAACACACAAAAAAACTAAATAGACACTTCACAAAGGAAGAAATACAAATGGCCAACAAATGTATGAGGAAATGTCCAACATCATTAGCAATAAGAGAAATGCAAATCAAAACTACCCTGAGATTTCACCAAACCTCAACTAGAATGTCAATCATTAAAAACTCAAACAACAACAAATACTGGAGAGGGAAGTAATACTGGTGTGAAGAAGTGGAAACTCTAATACATTGTTGGTGGGATTGTAGATTAGTGCAACTACTCTGGAAAAGAGTATGGAAGACCCTCAGACAAATGGGAATGAACCCATCATATAATCCAGCAATACCACTTCTTAATATCTACCCAAAAGAATGGAAGCCAAACTACCAGACTAATGAATGTATATCTATATTTATAGCTGCACAATTCACAAATGCCAAACTATGGAACCAACCGAGATGTCCACCAACAGATGAATGGATTACAAAACTATGGGATATGTACACAATGGAATTTTACTCATCCATAAAGAAGAATAAAATTATGTCATTTGCAAAGAAAAAAAAAAGGACTTGGAAAACATTATGTTAAGTGAGATTAGTCAGCCACCAAAAGTAAAAAATCAGATGCTTTCCCCAATTTGCAGAAGCTAGGGAGAAAGTGGGTCATAGGAGGGACTCTAGATGAAGAAGGAAAACCTTAGATGAGCAAAGAAGGTGACCTATCTGAAGGTGATGGGAGGGGGGCAGAGGAAAACACCCTAAAGCACATGATGTACTTTCACAAATATATCAAAATCAATTGCTAAATGGAACATGAGAAGGGAGGGGAAAGGAGGGAATGGGGTGGGAATTGGGGAAGGGTTAACTGAGACCTGTGTGCATGTATGCCTCTACGAGCTTGTACCTGATTAAGATGTATGATTACAAAGCATCAATAAAAATTTTTAAAAGTGACTTTAAAAACCCAGCACCTACTATTTGCCTTACCAGCCACCATGCTGGTAAATACTGTCCTATCTAATCCTTTCCTTATTTATATTATTCACATGATGTCAAAATCACTAACCTGTTCTATGGAGAGAGATGCTTGAGTCTTGGAGAGATTACAACTAATCACTGAGTATGCCCAAATCGTGTCTGCAGATTTCGTGTTACCTCCAGTAGAAAAGTGAGTTGGGCTAAGAGGGCAAGTAGAAAAAGCCTTTAGCCAAAGAAGAAAGAGGGAGATTGGAACCAGACATGCATGAGCAGCAGGAACAGAGTGGGTGAAACCAGCACCTTCTGTGATGTTGCAAGAGTGTGTGTGCCTGAGTGTGCGTGCGTGATTCATTAAACAGAACTGAGGTGGGGGGAGAGTACATGTGATGATCGGACTGCTTACATTCTAGTCACTTATTCTCACAGGTGCAAGGTGCAAGGTGTCAGTCTATTCAGCTGCTGGGGAGAGTTCTTTTCCTGGCTTGAATATGGCTACCCTCTCACTGCATCCTCATGTGACAAAAAGAAACTGAACATGAACTCTGGTATCTCTTTGTAGAAGGATATTAATCCTATCAAGCCAAAGCCCTGTCTTTAGGATGTCATTTAACCTTAATTGCCCTCATAAAAGCCTTATCTCCAAGTTTAGTCACATTGAAGAGTGGACCTTTAACATAGGGATTTAGCTGAGAGGTAGGGCCATACTGTATGATTTTATTTATTTATTTATTTATTTATTTATTTATTTATTTATTTATTTATTTATTTATTTTTGGTGCTGGATATTGAACCCAGCAGCACTCTGCCTCTGAGCTACACTTCCAGCCCTATTTTATTTTATTTTGTATTTTGAAACAGAACCTTACTAAGTTTCTGAAGCTGTCCATGAACCTGCAATTCTCATGTCTCAGTCTCACAAGTATTGGGATTACAAGCATGCGCCCCTATGCCCAGCTTGATTTTATTCTTATTGAAATCTATTTGGCCAGGTATAGCGGTGTATACTTGCAATCCTAGTACTTGGAAGGCTAAGACAGGAGGGTTGCAGGTTCTAGGACAGCCTTAGCAATTTAGTGAGGCTCTCAGCAGCCTAAGTGAGACCCTGTTTCCAAATAAGAAATAAAATTGGTCCGGGGGTGTGGCTCCAAGGTAGAATGCCTCTGGGTTCAGTCCCCAGTAACATACACACATACACACACACACACACACACACACACACACACACACACACACACACAATCTATTTGCCCTTAGATGGAGAGACAATAAAATATTATGGGCAGGGTTTTGTTTTTTTTTTCTTCTCTTTGCTTACCAGCATTATTTATCTGCAGTTAGTGTGTTTTAGTAGTTGACTAAAGAACTAAGTTGAAAATCACTTTAGCCTGTCTGCCTTGGTGCCCCACTGCCTGGCAATGGCTGTGTGTGCAGAGGCACCCTTAGACCCATCTGGCCAGCCCAGCCATCTGTTTCCAGTGTGCTCCTGCATAGGAATTGGGGAGCAGTAGGGTAGGGAGAAGGACCCCTGAAACAGGGCAACATCCTCATTCCATCTAAGCATGCCTGCTTTTGCTAGTGGTCCCTTGAATTGGAGGAACATCCATCCTTTCCTGCCCTTCTTAGGCTTTGAGTTCCCCCCGGGACCAGGGCAGCTGCCTAAACAGCAAAACTGAGATAAGCAACAGGCTGCCAAGCCATTTATATGCAAGAAAGAGAGGTGGCAGCTTTCGTATCAGAGCCTCACAAAAGCAATTCTCTGCAGTTGATATAAAAAGGTGTCAGTTCTGGTTTAAGTACTGTATTACCAGCAAAGATTTATCTGCCTCAAAGCCGGGCCTCACCCACCAAGGGAATAAACAGCTCTTCTGCTTATCTGTTTCACAGAGCACAGTATTTCTCAGGTCATTTCTGCCTCCAAAAGGACTTTTTCTTTGCCTTCCCCAGTTGTCTCTGGCAATTTACCAGCAAAACTGATGCATCCCAGTGATGATGATTGGAATGGCGGTGGGAGATGCCCCATCCATGCCCCTTCCTCCAATGGTCTCCGAGGAACCTGCACAGAGAACAAAGATAATCAGAGGGTCTTTTTAAACTAAGAGCAAATGGGAATATCAAATTCTGAAGTTGAGAAATCAAAGGTATGGAGGAGCAAGGAAAATCCCTTTGCTCTAAAAGGTAGGTAAGAGATTGGCGGGTTTGAGTAGAAAAGATTCTTTAGAATTGGCTGGCCTTAGGGACTAACGGCATTCCTAATATCCTTTATGAGATACCAGACCTGGCCTGGACAAGGATAAGGTCATGTGCAGTCACTTTGAGGATCCTAGCTCGAGGGTAGAGACATGGAGAAATTGGCCATGCTATGGTCACAGGACGCTCCTCCCAGTGGCATCCCTCCCACTCAAAGTCACAACATGACTAAATGCCAAAGTTGGAATTGTGGGAATCTTGGCTGGATTTCCTCTGTGACTCCGACAAATTGCTTCACCTCTTTGAGCCTCGGTTTCTTTTCCTGTGAAATAAAGATGCTAAGAATATGTCTTCCCACTTATGCAGTTGTTGTGAGGTCCAAGGCTCCAGACACCGGGGCTTAAATGTTGCCGATGAGTGCATGTGTGGGTCTTTCTCTCTGAAGCTTGAAGCCTGAATAGGGAGCAACAACGCCTTTCATTCCACAAGTGGTAGCAGATTTCACTGACGAATATTCCTGGAAAACATAATGGAAGGGCTAGTATGCATGCTCAGGCATAAAAGGCAAAGCCCAGGTCCTGTCCTGAAAGCAGTGTGCTGCACGAGACGGCTGAACACCCACAGGAGAGGGAGGAGAAATGAAGTTTCATGAGCGATGGAGAGCAGAGAAAAGGCAGGCGTGGAAAGGGCCTCTGAAGACAAAATCCCCAGCCTATACCCTTGTTTTGTTCCCACCTGACCGGTTCTTATATTTTCCAAACCACATTAGCCAAGCACAATGTACTGGGAAGCTGGGGAAGAGAACGTGTGTCATAAACCCTCGGGTGCCGACCATGGGCACAAGAAACTTTAAAGGAAAAGCGGTCCCGGTAGTTCTCTCCTATATAAGCTGTAAAGGCTGCTGCAGAGTGATTTATTGATGCAAACAGCCCTGCCACAGCTGGCTGGCCTGGGGAACAATGTGCAAACTGGAGATAGCCACACAGGGGCAGAGGGGGGCCTCCTAGGTGCCTCTAGTTTGACCTGCAGGAGCGCGCAATTACCAATCTGAGTGAGTAATGAAAGGGAACCACTCCCCAGGGCACCTGCTGGGCTCCCGAGGGACTCCCATGCTGCTCTGTCTTCCGACCAACCGATTCCTGCCAGGGGCACAAGGGCCCACTGTCCAATTAGGGGCTCGGGCTCGAGGCAGGTGCACACAGCCAGGCTCCTTGCCCAGAAACTTGGACCAGTTCCAGCTCTACATCAAGGCAGAACTTCATCGAACTACCCAGAATTCTATTGTTCATGCTGCTTGAAAAATCACTCACGTTTTCTGATAGCTTCCATCATTGCTAAGGTTGACTGCAGTTGGTAGGGTTTTCTTAAGGGTTGTGACCTCAGAGGATATTCGTGGGTATGACCTTTGAGGGAGATTAAAAAAAAGTAACCTTGTAGGTCATCTTCTAGACTACTGTTCACTCGGAAGTTTCCTTCTTAATACTATCTCCTCCAAATACTGACTCATTGGTGAGCAGACTTTGGAAAAGTTGAGCTTCTTACCTGGGCCCAGTGAGGTGAATAGCATTAACAGCATTTGAAGAATCAATGAAGGATGTGTGTGCCTGTGTGTGTGTGTGTGTGTGTGTGTGTGTGCATGTGTATGTGTGTGTGTGTTGGGAATGGGGAATAGACCGGCCCTACTATGATGGAGACACAATCTACCTGGGGATGGGTGCAAGTTCATTCCCTCTTTCTTTGACCACACATGCACTGACTAAAACCTACTATGTGCTGACACTGGTGTAAGCACCGGGCATATCGGAGTCAATCGGCAGGTTTCCTGCCCTTAAGAAAGCACCATTAAGAATGATGAGGAACTCAACGGAGCTGTGCTAGAAGTACGTCCAGAGTAGAGTGGAGACACAAAGACGGCTGCACAAGGAACATTGCCTGGTTTCCCCTCTTCCATGACCTTCCGGGATAAGTCTCTGTTGAAAGGTTAGCAGATAATAAAATGAAGGGCCAAATTCTCCCTCCTGGAAGATGACTGGGAACTTGGCATAAGCGCTCACAAGGTCACCTCTAACAAGAAGTCCCTGGAGGGCTAGGACAGGAATGACACAACCCAACGGGTGTGTAATGGACAATTGGCATTTGTGACTTGAGAGAAGTTCTGTGAACAGACACACTCGGCCAGACAGACCAGAGAGTGCCAGATTGGGAGGGAGAGGCGGCCCTGTCTCCCAAGCACTAGCCAGTTGGAAGCTGCATCCCAGCACGTCGAAAGCTGAATCACAGAGGGGCATAGCAATGAGAGAAGCGTTTTATATTATTATTTCTCTATATTATTATTATCATTCTTTACTCCCTGCTTTTATCCACCATGCAAAATCAATACAAGGGCTGCATTTAGGAGCTTTTCAGTTATCAATATCCTTGTTTTAAATAAAAGTGCCTCACTTTGCCCTCTGCCAGCCCCCAAAGTGTGAGAAGCCGGGTGCTGCACCTTTCTGCACCTCATATGACTGCCCAGTCCCATATATTTTACATGCCTGCACAATGCGTTTTATGGGGCATATAAAAGCCGGACGGGAATTATCTCCTTTCCTTGTACGGGCTGTCTCTTTTTGGGGGAGAGATAACAGAGACCTATTTCATTTTGCTGCTTGCGACTGGATGCTCTGCCATAAATTGAGAAAAGAAGCTCTTTTTGAAAAATGCTTTCTTTGACCCCATTGTCACTGGGAAACTGCAGGGAGAGAAATACCATTCTCTGTAGGATCTCAGCTTAGAGCAGAGCAAGGCAGGGGGAAGAGGGAGCGGTTCTTCTCTTCTGTTCTCTCCTTCCCCTCCCTCTACATTTGCTCAGGGGAGGGGGCACTGCCAGGCAGGGAAGTTCTCTCACTTACAGAAGTGGATATGAAGAAGCCGGGAAACAAAATCCTGGCTTTCGGAACCCCTGCCCTCCTCCCCTGCCAGCTTCTGCGAGACAGGGGTGCAGCCCCACAGGGGAATGCATTCACTCCATGTGCGCTACCTGCAGGCACGCTCAATGCACTATCAAATATGCACCAGCAATATTTCATTATCGGGTCTTTTGCAGCCCAATGCACGCCTGGGTGAGCCTAGAAATTAAACTGTACTTTCACCTCTAAAGAATGCTGTCCCTGACAGTGCTGAAGGGAGAGATTGCCAGGCCACCGGGCTATGGAGTGAGGAGAAAGAACAGCGGCGCGGGGAGGCAGAGGCGCTCCGTTAGCCTGGGTGGTGATGGCGAGGTCTGTTTGCAGTCCACCTCCCCAGAGCTGAACAGCCTCATGTGCAGAGGTCAAGGGACGCCCTAGGGGTGTGAATAGAGGAGACACACCTACTGTGCTCTGATTGGACCTTGGAATTTCTTCTCACAAGATGCATTCTTTTTTTTTTTTTTGATACCAGGGATTGAACTCAGGGGCATTCTACCTCCAAGCTCCACCCCCAGCACTATTTTTTATTTTTTATTTTGAAAGAGTGTCTCACTAAGTTGCAGAGGGCCTCATTAAGTAGCTGAGGCTGGCTGGGAACCCGGATCCTCCGGTCTCAGCCTCCCAAGTACTGGGATTACAAGTGTGCGCCACCACGGCCAGATACAAGATGCTTTCTTTTGAACCCCTCTGCCCTCTCCAGGCATCCTCAGCTAAAATCCAAATACCCCATTCGACCTTTCATCTGCCTCGTTGGTTGTCCATGTTGTGTCTCATAGCCTAGTGTGGACGGCTTTATCAGATGTGTCTTTACAGAGGAAATCCTCCCAAACTGTGCAAGGATCCTGCATATTTGAAGAGGGGTGTGGGGTAGATGAATAATAAGACAAGGAAAATATGCAAATAAACAAAGATGAGACAGAAAATATACTGAGTCAACATCATCACAGTTTTGCTGGGACTGGACTTACCCCTGAGCACCACTCTGTACTTGGTGCACTCAGGCCATGTGGCTAGAGCCAGGGGGTGAGGGGCTGTCACCCTACATGCACCAACCAGAATCAGAAGGACTGGGGTGTGGTTATGGAATCAGTACCTGAGAGTTCTCCTAGAAATCTAAGACCCCTCTGCTCAAAATCTTCCAGGGGTTTCCGCTGCTTGCAATCCAATCCCAAGCCTGCTAAGCCCCAGTTGCTGGGAGCTCCCTGACCTCATTTTCCCAAGCTTGACCATTCGCCCCCTCCCTCACTGCGCTTGAACCCACTTGGCCTCTCTGATATTGCTAAAGCCTGCCTCGGGGACCTGGCAGAGACGTGTGCTATTTCTCAGGGCAAAAACAGTAATGCCGATCCCATCTTCCGGAATGGCTTCTGGGCAAGAATAATTCATGCCACCAACTACCAGGGCCTTCATGAGAACGCCAGGGCCCGACTGATAAATCTTAGACATCTAACGATCTGGGCAGAGTATCAAGATCAACACCCACCAATGTGTATTTCTAGAGCCCTCATTCCTTCTATATCCGGCACTGATGTAGGATCCTGGGGGACCTGGAAATCGGTATATATAGCAAGGCGTCTGCTCTCAACTTCGCTGGAATATTAAGACTTAAGAGAAAACAACATATATTGCTATGTTCTAGAACAGATCATGAGTGGCATAGAGGGTTAGGAAGAGAAGAGGTTAGTTGTGCTTGGAGGATCAAGAAGGATTGATAACTGGGGCTGATTCATTACATATGGGCAGGATTTAGAGGAAAAGAGATGCCTAGAAGGTTCTACAGACATGTGGTATTATTTGTTTGAGTTTTCCCCATTTTGCAGATCGGAAAAAGGATGCCAAGTAGCTAGTTACACTTAAAATTGTGGTGATGACCTTAAATTCCAAGGAATTGTCCATTTTGTTCCATGCAGGAGATTTGATCCTCTCTTGCTTGCTGTTAGGGAAGAAACCTCTCACACTGGAGCCACACACGTGTTCTGCTCTCGTATTAATCTGATAGCTGAGAATAAAATGAACCTCCCTTCTCCAGCTGATAGCAGCGACAGAATTTGTAGTGACTTACTAGCTTCTTGGGATTGGTGAGGGCAGAATGGTTAGCCCTAAAAGATCCACTGTGGCCAAGGCAAAGTCCTGGGGTCAGTTTTTCTCTCCCCACACCTCACAAAGCAAGCAGAATCTTCCATTCCTACTGGATAGGTCTTGGTTGTTTGATGATTGAGATTGAGAGCACTAAAAGGAGAGCTGTGGAGACCACCTCTTATCCTTGCTTATAAGCCTTCAAGGCACAAGTGAATGGGGGGGGGCGTTTTAACCCTTTACTTTGGGAATGCTGATACAAGGCTTTATTTCACAAGCTAATGCCATGGTAAGCTGAAATGTTACTATACGTATGATATTCATCCCTGCTTTTATCAATGAACACATCTATATCAAGTTGTTCTAAGGAAGGATGGAATGAAGTTAATCACAAGTTTCCATTTGATCAGGTTTTGTAATGAGATTTTGGTCATGGACTTTGTGTTTCTATGCATGTTAATAGACAAATACACAGGCTATAAATATTGGTATAAAGATGATAGACAGATGATAGATATAGATAGGTAGATAGATGATAGATAGATAGATAGATAGATAGATAGATAGACAGACAGATAGATAGATAGAGATGTAGCTAGATGGAAGATGGATGACTCCTAGCCATATTTATGCATTCAGCATCCCAACTCCATTTAATAGAAGCCAGTCTGTGCTTTCTGAGCAATTATACATGCAGACACAAGCCACTGCAGTGAATGCCGGAAGGACATTGTGTCCCACCTGAATGCAGATAAGGCTGGAGTCCAAAGAAGCCCCAGCTGCCTGCGTCCACAGAGGACAGACAGCCACTGTTGCATCCTCGGGTGCAAAGCTTTTGGCCAAAGATCTGAGTGTGCTGAGCTTCTTAGAGGTCATGGCTGCTGGAGGCCAAAATCTCATTAAACAGTTCCTTCCAACTGTCTTAAAAGGCAGAACTTCGTGGCCTCCAGCCCTGGGGATGCTGTGATTCTGCATGTTTATTGACAGAAGCCAGGTATCTCGGCTGACACCTACCCTGGCTTCCTCAGATCTCCTAGCCAAATACACAGTTAGACCAGCCTGAAGGAAAAACAGCTCAGTTTCAAGGGTGCAAAAAGTCACAGGAGGTGATAAAAACCCAAGGCTTTCTCAAAGCTGGCTGGTCATGTGGCTCTCTTCCCATTTTCACAAAGAATATGAAGGAGAGGGAAGGGAGAAGGGCAGGAAGGGCAAAGCCCAAAGCCAGCTGAAGAATCTGGCCAGTGGCTAGGGAAGAGAGGGAAGCTTTGGAAGGAGGGGGATTTATTCACGGACACCTGTCAGCAGCTGTCATCCCCCAGCTGAACTATAGTCTGAATTTTACTATGACATAAATCAGTTCCTCCTGGACTTAATAACTCTTCTTTATAGGTTTCTTCCCACTCATAAATAAACCTCATTCCATATGTATATACCACAAAAGGGCCAACTTGATTTGCAGCACCGTTCACTGGAAGAGGTAGGTGCCAACCTTGTGTTACAAAGGGGATTTTCTATGGTCACCCCCTTCCAAGACAGCCTTCCCTTCTCTGGGATAATGTCAACCTCAAAGAAGCTTCCCTTCTGAAATGTTCTTATGGGGTATATAGAGCAAGTCTGTCTGCCATAGGTTAAGACCATGGAGAATTGGTATTTTTTTTTCCCAAAGAGCCAGGGGCAACTTCAGGACTGGACCAAGTATGGCAGAGCTGGAGGCCAGAAGCAAAGAGGTGGTTTCTTCTCTCCAGAAGGGATCGGAATGTGAGGCTTGGGCACCATGTGCCTGGCGAGTTTTGCTGGCAGATTTGTGAGGTTTTAGATTCTGAGGAGATGGGCCAGTTAATTGCTGCCAAAGCCTAGAGATGTTCTGGAACATTCTACTGATCTGAGGAGTCAAGCTGTGAGAGTCACTTACCTGTTCTGTTCCTGGAGCTTTCCACCAAACCATGATCCTCAGCACTCAGACATATAACACCTCATCTTGGTTGGATTTGGGGTACCAGATCCTATTCTTTTCTAATATGGCAAGATAGCTAACTTCGTTTTTAGAATTATGCATTACAATATTCTCAAGGTTTTGTGCATTCTCAGAAAGGCCTCCATAAATATTCAAATTCTAATTTTAAAAATGTAGTTGGAAAGGACTTCAGCAACCATCTTGTCCAATATCCTACCCAAGGAAGTAAACACCCCCACATCAACCCTAGCAGATGGGCACTCAGGCCTTCCTATATCTCTTACAACAAGAATGCTAAATGGATTGAGCTTCCGTTTGAAATATAGCTCTTAAACTTTAAAATAAATTAGAACTAGTTGTGTTTATTCAATATTTTGAATTTTATTGTTATTAAGGTCTGCAAATACTACATGATAATTCATACTTTTAGGGGGGAAAGTATTTTATGATGTGGATCATGTCTTGGAATATGCCAGGTACTATAATTACAAACATCAAACAAGTGAAAAATGTAAGACAAATCTTGTAACCTCCTAAGATGAGAGCACTGAAAATCAAAATCTGTATTCACACACATGTATAGAAGACAAAGAGGAAGAAGAAAAGAAGAGAAAAAAAGGAAAGAAAGAAAATAACAAGTGTTGGCAAGGATGTGGAGAAACTGGAACCCTCATATATT
>PVLC010043262.1:0-12625 GCA_004027655.1 Graphiurus murinus | reverse complement strand
AATACTCTTTCCAAATAAAATATGGATGACTAGGCCCACAGGATGTTTGGTTACTAATGGCCAGGCGCTGGCATTACAGCTCTTGCTGCTCTTGAGCCTGCCCTTGCTGCCCTGGCTGCTACTGCCCTTGCTGCTAATGCTCCTCCCCACTTCCTGCTGCTGCCCTGCCACCTCCACCTCCACCTCCACCTCCACCTCCACCTCCACCTCCACCTCCACCATCACAGTTCTCTTCCTGCTCCTAACTGCAGCTCTGCACACCAGAGGCTAGCTTATATAGCATGACAACTCCTCTGCCTGGTCCTTAGCTCTGGGTCCTGATTGGTCTGTTTTCAATCCATCTTTAGAATCCCTGATAGTCTTGATCTAGATGTCAGAGAGAGCTGCTTGTCAGGCCCACACTTGGGTTGGCCACCCTTTATTAGTACCAACATTAAGAATGAACCTTAGCCGGGTGTGGTGGTGCACACTTGTAATCCCAGCAGTTGGGAGGCTGAGACCAGAGAATCCCGGTTCTCGGCCAGCCTCAGCTACCTAGTGAGGCACTCCCCAACTTAGTGAGACCCTGTTTCAAAATAAAGAATAAAAATAGGGCTGGGGGTATGGCTCGGAGGTAGAATGCCCCTGAGTTCAATCCTCAGTATCGCAAAAAAAAAAAAAAGAATGGCTGTGGTGGTGCACACCTGTAATCCCAGTACCTGGGAGGCTGAGACAGGAGGATTGCAGGTTTGAGGCCATCCTCAACAATTTAGAGAGGCTCTCTGCAACATAGTGAGACCTTGTTTCAAAGTAAAAATTAAATAGGGATGGGGGGGTGCAACTTGGAGGCAGAATGCCCCTGGGTTCAATCCTCAGTAATCCCCCCCAAAAAGAATGAACCCTAATGTAAATTATGAACATTAGCTCTTTTATTTGTAAAATGAGGCATGGGAAAGAGAAACCAGATAGTTGATAATATCTCTTCCAAAATTCTGACTGTGTGCCCTTGGAAAAAACACTAGGCCTAATTTTTTTGCCTCCTTAGTAGACAAATTGAGAAGTGTCAAAAGAATTTTGAAGCGTTGTGAGGTTATTCAAATGAGATGTATAGTTATTACCGTTGCCTCAGCCTCCCGCCCCCAGGTTTGGATGAGTTTCACAACTGGGTACATAATTTGTGGGGCTTATTGCAAGATGAAAACAGAACCCCTTTAATTATTTTAAAATATTATTATTTTCTGTGGTACTGAGAATTGAGCCCAGGGGCATTCTACCTCTGAGCTATACCCACAACCCTAATTTTTTTTACTTTTTTTGAAACAGAGTCTCACTAGGTTGATAGGTTGATGAGAGTCTCACTACTTGCTGAGGCTGCCCTCAAACCTGAGATCCTCCTGTCTCAGCTTCCCAAATACTGGGATTACAGGCGTGTATCACCACGCCTGGCTGTAAAATATTCTGAAGAATTTCAGAAGCCAGGAATGGTGATCCAGTAATCCCAGTACTTGGGAGGCTGAGTCAGGAGGACTGCAGGTTCGAGGCCAGCCTCAGGATTTAGTGAGACCCTCAGCAACTTACCAAGACCCTGTTTCAAATAAAATAGGACTGGAGATATAAGTTAGAGGTAGAATACCCCTGGTTCAACATCCAGTACCAATAATGATAATAAAATAAATAAATAAATAAATAAATAAATGAATAAATAGTTTAGAGCTGGGTATGATGGCACAGGTGTGTAGTTCCAGCTACATAAGAGACTGAGATAGGAGTCCAGGAGTTCAAGGCCATACTAGGCAACATAGAAAGAACCTTTCTCAAATTAGAACACAAACAAGCAGGAAGAAAGAAAGAGAGAAAGAGAGGGAGGGAGGGAAAGGAAGGAAGGAAGGAAGGAAGGAAGGAAGGAAGGAAGGAAGGAAGGAAAGGTAGGAAGGAAGGAAAAGAATTTCAGACTGGCTATAGCAGCACATTCAGCCAAACAGGAGGTGCTGTTTTATCACACAGGTCACCAGCCCCTGATTCCAGCCCTGGTGGTTTCATTCCTGGGCTGTATTCTCCCACCATCTGGTCTACCTGCTCTCCTGCATCCTTTGGTGGCCTATAGGGTTGTGTTCTCTCCACCGGTCTTTCCAAGCATTCAGTGCAATACACAGAAGCCAGTCAAGCAAACTATTATTCATTTAGTAGAAAGTGAGGGGATGCATCAAATGGGCTAATATCCAAAAATGTAAGTGATCTTAGTTTTAGTTTCATTTTTAATCACATTGCATAGCTTTGATGTAGTTTACTGATAGATTCTCTTCACTCGGTTGGCTTTGAAATTTTGCCCTCCAGGGTTCTAGAAGCCTCTTGGATTTTCCCACTGGCACCACCTGACTTCTCACTGTGCTCCTCCTCTCCTTCCTGGATATGATCCTAGCCACCCTCCAGCTCCAGCCCATCTTAGAGGGCTGAGCTCCACTCTCTTGGCCTCTCTTCTATTTTAAAGCTTGCAGGCTTCTTTTACTTCAGCTTTCTGTTTGAGCCTCAATTGCTTAAGACTAATTTCTTTTAAATCTTTGTAGCTGCTTTCCTTGGATACTAATGTAATTCTCAGCCACAGAGATTGTCAGGTTTTTTTCTTAGAATGGAGCTACTTTGGGTTTTTACCAAGTCTTAAGAATGCTGGAGTTGGGACTTTCTGAAGTTATTGAGCTGAGGGTTAGGGCACATGGTCTGGGGGAATTGCCATGTAAATATTGAATGCTTCAAAGTGAGGAATAATTATGTAAATGAGTAGATCTGGCCAAAGATGAAATGAGTTGTTTAAAAAGATAGTCATACACTCATGTCTGAATGTAGAGTAACTAGCCTGGGTATAATAGCATTTGAACATTGGGTACAACTTTGACTTGGTTCATCTTAAGAGTTCCCCAATGCTGGAAATCTGGGGGCTATGCATTAGAAATTTGTTAGTGATCAGGTTAAATGCTTGTCTTCTATCTTTTATTTTTATTTTTTGATGCTGGGGAAATAAAACCCAAGGTCTTGCACATGCTAGGCAAATATTTTACCACTGAACTACATTCCCAGCCCTCATCTTTATTTTCTTGGACATCTTTTAAACTGAAGGGGGCACGAGGGATCTTTTTGAGGTGATAAAATGACTTCAAAAATTAGACTGTAGTGATGGTTATATAACTCAGTAATTGTGAAAATCATTGAATTGAATACTTAAAATAGATAAATTTTATGGTATGTGAATTATACCTCAATTGATCCATTTTTTAGAATGTCTCAATACCATAACTTATATTTTTAAAGCAATGCATTTGTTTTAAAGTATATATTATATATGTCTAAAGTAACTAAGTTTCTTTTAAGAAACTAGATTTTCAAATAAGAAGTTAAAAAAAATATTTTTTTTGTACTGGGGATTAAACCCAGGGATGTTTCTACCTCTGAGCTACATCTCAGCCCTTTTTATTTTGAAACAGAGTCTCACTAAATGGCTGAGGCTGACCTCGAAACTTCGATCCTTCTGTCTCAGCCTCCCAAGTCCTGGGATTACAGATGCCCAGCAAGAAGTTGAATTTAATACCTGGAAAATTTTCTAGAACACATTAAAAGGATGCAAATTTCAAGGAAATGGATATACGTCGGCACTAACGCTGCTGCCCTATTCTTTAAAAATATCTATTCAGTTGGTTTTAAACACAGTAAAATTTGTTTTGTGGAATATAGTTCCATGGGTTTTCACAAATGTGTCCAGTTCTGTAGTGACTCTCATGGTTAGATACAGTGCAGTTCCACCACACTAAAAAGTCCAGTTTGTAGTCGACCCCTTCCCCACCCACAGCACCTGGCAACCACTGACTAATTCACTGACCAGTTCTCCATCCCTATAGTTTTGCTTTTCCACAGACATCATACAATGTGTGCATTTTGAAGAGATTTTCAAACATAACACATCAAGTTTAAATTTGAATGATAAAAGCCATGTTTATTTTGGGGTCGTGGGGATTTCCTCTCTGGCAATTAGTCAGGTCAAGAAGGGAAAGGTGGTCAGAGGCAAGATGAGACCAGTCGCACTCCTAGAAGCACAGGCAGTGAGAACTGGAAAGGCGTTCAGAGTCTTTGCGCCAACACCCCAACACTCAATATGAGGATTTGCAATTCAGAAGTGAAGAGGAGTCCCAGGCTTGCATAACTGGCTGGTGAGCTAGGCTGGCCCTCAGTCTCCCCAGAGCCCACTTCAGCGCACTGTTGACTACAACACACCGTGATGTTTACTGTCAGTTTCTTCAGACTGAGTTCCAGCACAAATCCTGCCTCTTCCTGCTTCCTCTGCCACATCTCTGATTGCTAACAAGTCTACATATCAATTGCACTGGGAGCAGGGTGGTTTTTGAGTTATTATCTCATTAAGTTATTCTTCCTGACTCTGCAATGTGAAACTAAAACTCATTCACTACTGCTTATTTGTTCATTCCACTTAGGGCAAAGTGCCCAAGAGAGAATATATAAGCTGAAATCAAGTCTGTTTCAAAGATCAGAGCTGGAAAGGCCCTTAGAGGTCGTTTGAGATGGTCCCGAGGCACTCCAGGGTCCCTGCCTGGAGACGTCATTAGCGGCTAAGGACGAGGCATCTTCCTGAAGGACTTCCTCTCACAGTTCTTATAGTGCTGATATGCTAGTGATTAATTCTTTCAGCTTTAGAATAGGTACTGGGGATTGAACTCAGGGGCATTCTACCTCCAAGCTATACCCCCAGCCCTATTTTTTAGTCTTTATTTTGAAACAGAGTCTCACTAAGTTGCGGAGTGCCTCACTAGGTAGCTGAGGCAGGCCACGAACCTGGATCCTCCGGTCTCAGCCTCCCAAATGCTGGGATTACAAGCGTGTGCCACCACTCCTGGCTTCACCTTTGTTTTTGAAGGTTATTTTTGCCATGGACAGATGTTGCTCCGCTGTCTCCTAGCTTGCATCATCTCCACTACCGAGAAGTCTGTTGTCACTCTTCTCTTTCTGCACACATGCACACACTGTGTCCTTTTTTTTTTTTTTTTTTGGTAATGGGGATTGAACTCATTCCCTGCCCTTATTTTTTATTTTGAAACAAGATCTCACTAAATTGCTGACTGGCCTTGAATCTGCGATCCTCCTTGTCTCAGCCTCTCAAATACTGGGATTACAAGTGCATGCTACTGGGCTCAGCTTTTAACTCCTTTTTAGAGCAAGACAAGCCACATAACTTCCCCAAGCTTACTAAAAGGGGTTGAGCTAGCTCATCTACAAAGGTAATATAAAATGTAATTTTATATTATCTAAAGACTTGAAAACTTGTTTAGGGAAAAACTGTCTGCATTGAATTGTTTCTCTAACAAACAACAGATAGCTCCAAGACTTTGTCTTGTATTGAACTGTCTTTAGGAAAATACTCTTAAGGAAACATTCATGGTAAAAGATGTGCTATGAGGACATAGTTTTTAGGAATCAATATAGGTTTTTTTCTTTTTCTTTTTCCAAAACAGTGGTTGACTTGTTCTGTATAAGAAAGGGAAGGAAGCCTGGCGTGGTGGCACACGCTTGTAATCAAGCATTTGGGAGGCTGAGACTGGAGATTTGGGTTCTCAGCCAGCCTCAGCTACCTAGTGAGGCCCTCCACAACTTAGGGAGACCCGGTTTCAAAATAAAGAATAAAAAATAGGGCTGGGGGTATAGCTCTAAGGTAGAATGCCCCTGAGTTCAATCCCCAGTACCGCAAAAAAAAAAAAAAAAAAAAAAAGAAGGGAAGGAATTTGGTTTTGATACTAACAAGAGAATGAAGGAAGAAAAAGAGAAAGGAATGAAGCTGTTAAAAGCATCTAAAACTAGAGAGCAGAACGGAGAGAAAATTCCTGGAGATAGGAATTCCTGGGGAAAGTGTTTATAAGGTCAGAAATACCCCCACAGTTAATTGGAAGTTTTTTTGGATGTATTAATTAGGCTCCTTATATTTTAAAGTAACACAGGCCCAGTTCAAAGAAGATCAAATTGAAAAGAAATCTTCATAGTTCAAAAGGTCTTGGAAAGATTCCAGGTTGGTTTGCATCATCTAAGGAAACTCGAGCTACAGAGGCTGGAGCCAGAAACTTGAATTAACATTGCCAAATCTCCCTTTCTTTTGCTTCCTCCTTCTCTTTTTTCTTTTCCTATATGTCTCACCTCTGCTGGGCTCTGTTTCCCTTTCAATGTTGACCTCGTTCTTTCCTACCATGGATAAGACTTAGCCATGAGTAGAAAATATGGTTGCTGCCAGACATAACACAGGAATCATAGAAACAGAACTTATTTTGTTTGGTACTCATATAATAATTCCAAGGACCTGTCCTAATTGGTCCTGCTTGCATTACATGTACATCCGTCAGGCCTATCATCAATGCTACGGAAATGGGACACTACGATTGCCCTGCACAGGTCGTACACCTCCATTTTTGCCTAGTGGAAAGAGTCTACTGCAAGAAGGGGTGGAGATGCTTGGCTGGGGAGACAAAAATAATGGTCACCACTTTGTGTTACTTCAGTGTAAACCAACCCCTCTTCCAAAAAACTTTGATATGGTTCGAAAGCTCTGTCCATGTAATGGTCTTGTGTAAATGGGACTTTTTAGGTAAAAATTATGGAAAAGATCCTGGGCCTTGCCTGGGTTCAAGGTAGTAAGAATTAGAGAAACATTGCTGGGCATAGTGACCCACACCTGTAATCCCAGTACTTGGGAGGCTGAGACAGGAGGACTGCGGCTTCCCAAAACAGACTTAAATAGTCAGTTTAAGTTGCCAGCCTCCACAACTTAGTGAGATGCTGTTTCAAAATAAGAATAAAATAAAATAAAATGGGCTGGGGCTGTAGCTCAGAGGTAGAATGCCCCTGGGTTCAATTCTCACTACCAAAACAAACAAACAAGCAAAAACAAAACCCTCTGATTCTCACAGAACTACACTGGCGATGAGGTTTGGGGGAGGGTGGGTAGGGGGAAAAATTGGCAGGATGGAAATTATTGAACACCTACTACTATGTGTCAGGCTGGCTCAGTGATGGGTTCTTCTCATACACTATTGAATTATTCAGAGTTGATAAAAAAATACTAGGCAGCTGGCCTAGACCCGGCCTCTGAGCAGCCAGGATGGTGCTGCCATTCGGAGTCCTGACTGTCACCAGTGCATCTGCGACCTTGAGGGCAGAGGAGACTAAGCAAGCCAGCCAGTGGGGAGTGGCTGCCCCATGTCCAGATTGGTCCTGTGTCCAGCTACTCTAGTACTTCAGAAAGAGGTAGCCACGCACAGGCTAGCTCCGCTTATCCTCTGCTCTGGCCTTATGTGGACGAGGGTAAGCATGTAGAAGGTTCATTTTTATGGTTCCCTTCCGAGGGAACTCTGTTTAGCTCTCTTCTCTGATCTTTCCTCTGCCTCTGTGGGACCGACTAGCAGAAGGTTAGTTCTGAGCTTCCAAATCGTATGTTCAAACTTTACCTTCTTTCCTGTGATAGCACTCCCAAGGAAGAGCCTTTATTTTTTAATATACTGTTACTGGTGCATTGTAATCACACATCATAATGGAGTTCAGAGTGATAGAGACATGCACGCATATGAGCTCCCCCCAGCACCCTCCCCACAACCTCCCCTCTGCTGCACACAATATCGAGACTGGCGTTGGTAATTTCATGTATGTACACAGTGTTGGTTGAAGTCTCCTTCCCTCCAATCCCTTCCTCCCCTAGACTCCATCATGCTACTGGGGTTTCTCCTCCTTTATCTGGAGTCCCTCTTGTATCTCAATTTCTTCCTAGCTTTCACATAAGAGTGAAAACATATGGCCATTCACTTTTTGTAGCTGGCTAATCTCAGTTAGCGTAATATCCTCTAGTTCTAGCCATATTCCTGCAAATGACATCCTTTTGTTCTTCTTTATGGTTGAGTAGAATAACCCAATTTAAAAAAGTGGGTAATGAATAAACAGATAAAATAAGAAATACAAGTGGCCAATACATATAAGAAAACAAAGCTCATCATCAGCAGTTAGGGAAATGCAAATCAAAAGTACCCTGAGACTCCACCTAATCCCAATTGGAATGCAATCCTCAAGAACACGGGCAGGCTGGGTGTGGTGGCTCATGCTTGTAATCCTAGTACTTGGGAGGCTGAGGCAGGAGGATTGCAGGTTCACAGCCAGTCTTAGCTACTTAGTAAGGCCCTCCACAACTTAATGAGACCCTGCTTCAAAATAAAGAATAAAAAATCAGGCTGGAAGTGTAGTTTGGAGGTAGAATGCCCCTGGGTTCAACCCCCAGTACCAAAAACAAAAAAAAAGAACACAGGCAATAACAAATGGATGTGGAGAATAGGAGCTCTTGTAGGAGCAGTACTCTAGAAAAGGGAAGAGAAGCTGGGGTGGGGTGGGGGAGGGGGTCAGAAAGAAAGGAAGAGCACGAAGGCATTCACATCAGGGCTGGTTGGAGCTTCCTTTTTTTTTTTTTTTGTGGTACTGGACCCAGGGGCATTCTACCTCCGAGCTACACCTCCAGTTCTATTTTTTATTCTTTATTTTGAAACCGGGTCTCACTAAGTTGCAGAGGGCCTCACTAAGTAGCTGAGGCTGGCTGCAAATCCAGATCCTCCTGTTTCAGCCTCCCAAGTACTGGGATTACAAGCGTGTGCCATCGTGCCTGTTTGTTTTTTTTTTTTTTTTCTTTTTGCGGTACTGGGGATTGAACTCAGGGGCATTCTACCTCCGAGCTACACCCCCAGCCCTATATTTTATACTTTATTTTGAAACCGGGTCTCACTAAGTTGCGGAGTGCCTCACTAAGTAGCTGAGGCTGGTCTCGAAGCCGGATCCTCCGGTCTCAGCCTCCTGAATGCTGGGATTACAAGCGTGCGCCACCATGCCCGGCTATCATGCCTGGGTTGGTTGGAGCTTCTTTAATGAGACAGGCTCTCAGTGGCTGGAAAGTTTGCAGATTTAGAAGTCATTTCTGGCTTCCTAGTAGCTTTCAACATCAAAGACTTGGGGCCCCCAGTATACTCCCCCATGTCCGGCTGTGACAATCTCTGAAAGGGTCGAATACTACCTGTGGAAAAACCACGGACAAACAGGAAGAATTAAAAGGAAATGACTCAGAAACGGTGTGATCTCCTCACTGTCACTGTCCCCCATAGAAAAGAGTCTCCATTCGCTTTGTTTTTTTAGGAGTTTTCCTTCAGCAACCACAATGTTACCGCTAAACCCCTCCCTTCTGGGAGGGAGGCTTGCTTTGTTTTGAAGCCATGACACATACTTTCTTGACCTCTTCTTTCTCTCTGACTTCTCAGGATCATCTTAACACTGAATGTTCTGCTCAGATTTCCTTTTTTTTTGGTACTGGGGATTGAACCCAGGGGTATCCTACCTCTGAGCTATACCCATGGCCCTATTTTATTTTTTATTTTGAAATGGAGTCTCGCTGAGTTTTTAGGGGTCTCACTAATCTGCTGAGGCTGGCCTTGAGGCCGTGATCTTACTTTCTCAGCCTCCCATATAGTGGGATTACAGGCATGTGCCACCACCCCTGGCTCAGTATTTACTATTGAAGAAAACAGTGGATGAGTGAAGGCTTGTTAATGGATTACTTAGAAAACCATGGCACATGCCTGTAGTCACATCACTATTTCTTAGAAGTCTTCCTTTTCTTGGACTTTCTGACATGAGAATTTTCTAGTTCTCCTGCCTTACTATTACTCCCCCTGCTCCGCCCCCGCCCCGTGTTGGGATTCCTTTCCCGGTGGCGGTGTTATCCTGGACTCTGCATGCAATCATCTCTCTTCACTAGACAAACACTCATTGTCCTATCTCTGGTAGCACGGCTTCAGCTGCCACCTACATTGAAGTGGTTCCTAAGTTGAGATCTCCAGCTCCAACTTTCTCCTTTTGTTCAGACCTAAAAGAAGTGAGGGGTGGGGTGGAGAATCATGTGAGCTGGGCCCGGTGGAGCATGCCTGTAATCCCAGGACTTGGGAGGCTGAGGTATGAGGATTCCAGGTTTGAGGCCAGCCTCAGCAACTTAGCAAGACCCTCAGCAACTTGGTGAGATGCTGTTTTAAAGTAAAAAATAATAAAATTGGGCTAAGGGTATAGCTCAGAGGTAGAACACCCCTGGGTTCTATCCCCAGTAACTAGCGCACACACACACACACACACACACACACACACACACACACACACTCACATGAGTATCTGTCAGAATAAGCATTCCAGGGAGTAGGAACAGTGAGTGTTAAGGCCCTGGGGTAGAAGTGTGGTTAGCATGTTCAAAGAATGACAAGGAAGCCGGGCGTGGTGGCGCACGCTTGTAATCCCAGCATTTGGGAGGCTGAGACCGGAGGATCCGGGTTCGCGGCCAGCCTCAGCTAACTTAGTGAGGCACTCCACAACTTAGTGAGACCCTGTTTCAAAATAAAAAATAAAAAAAAAATAGGGTTGGGGGTATAGCTCAGAGGTAGAATGGCCCTGAGTTCAATTCCCTGTAGCACAAAAAACAAAAACAAAGAATGACAAGGAAGCTGGGTTGGGGATAGAGGCACAGCACTGAAAGAGTGTGAGGGAAATTAGCAGAAGATAAAGTCAGAGAAGTAAGTGTGTGTGTGTGTGTGTGTGTGTGTGTGTGTGTGTGTGTATGTGTGTGTGTTTTCAGATCCTATAAGGCCTTAAGGCCATTTCATGATCCTAACTTCTCCAGAGAGCAAGATGAAAGGCGCTGCAGGGTTTGAACAGAAGAGGGGAATGTTTTGAAGTTTTAAAGGATCATGGTGTTGAAAATAGATTGCAGAGCAACATGGGAAGTAGGGCAGCAAGCAAGGGGCCACCGCCGACATTAAACAAGATGGCGTGGACCTGGACAGCGTGGCAGCAGTGCGGTGGCTGGTCACGGGTCTGTCTAAAGAAGCGATGGCATTGGATGACGGATGGGGCTCGGGAGTCTGAGAAGAAAGAGGAACCAAAGTAACTAGGAGGATGGAGTTGCAATTTACAGAGCTGGGGAACACAGTAGGAAAAACAGGGATAAGATTAGCAGGTCAGATTTGAGCCAATTAAAATCTGAGACAGAGATTCAGATGCAGACGTCTGGAAGCAGTTGGATCAAGAGCAAAGTCAAGAAGGAGCACAGGGACGGAGGGATGGGAGCAAGTAGTGTGCTCAGAAGTGGACTGGAGGCGGTGGTGGGGCAAAGGGGCTGAAAGACTAAGTAAAATAAACGAGGGAAAGGAAAGGAAGAGGAGCTCGGTGGGGTGGAGGTTCGGGATGTGAAAAGCTGGGATGATGGAAGGATCGTCTACATGGTTGGGGTTGGTCAGTTGATTGGCTAGTTGGGATCATAAAGGAGTGGTGTTAAATGACCTAAGCAAGCCAGGAGCCAAACTCTTTCTTTTCTTTTTTGGTACTGGGGATTGAACCTAGGGACATTCTACCTCTGAGTTACACCCCCAGCCTTTTTATTTTGAAACATGGTCTTGTTAAGTTGCTGAGGATCTCGCTAAATTGCCAAAGCTGGCGTGGAACTTGCAATCCTCCTGTCTCAGCCTCCCAAGTACTGGGATTACAGGTGTGCACCACTATATCTGGCTTAGGAGCCCTGCTCTTTAAGAAGGGGGGCCTAGGGCCTGGAGGGTGACAGATGACGGCCACAGGAAGATGGTGGTGGTATAATCTTGTAACATCAGATTCAAAGCCCAATTACTCATCTTACAGTCATACATGACCTCCTACTTACTAACCTTTTATCTTAAGTTTTCTGCAGAATTTGGCATCATTTCTGCCTTCACAAATCTATCTTCTTTTGCAGTGTTAAGACCCTGGGGTCTGTTGGTTCTCCCACCTGTCTTGAAATTCCACTTCTTGCTCGTCTGGGATTTCCCTGTTCAGTGGTGTTACCTGGGGCTCTTCACAGGTCCCGTCTTCTAACTCTACTCACACTTTCCAGGCGATCTCACTATCTCATGGCTTTCAGCTGCCACCCAAATAAAGGCGACTCCCAACTGTACCTCCAGCCCCAACTGGTCTCCTAGGTTCCAGGCCCGTATCTCTCCCTGCCTGCTGACTGGCCTTCGAACAGATGAAATTAAGTCAAACCTGAATTATCTTCTTCTCCAAACTTCCTTTTCTCCATTTTGAATTTCAGCCAACCACTGAGACACATCTGACTTATCGTCTCTCTTCCTCATCTCCCATATGCACTCGGCTCCCTAATTCCTGTGACTTCTATTTCCGAAATATGAATTCTATTTCTGAAATAGCAACACTCATGAAGTCCAACTCATTGCCTCTAACTGCTATCTGCAAACAAAACGCTGAAGGGAGGCAGATAGCATTTCTCTAGCCTCATGAAGTCTAGAAAATATAGTTGTTTTTTTTTTCTTTTTTTGTGGTGCTGGGGATTGAACTCAGATGCATTCTACCTTCGAGCTACACCCCTCAGCTCAATTTTATTTCTTATTTGGAAACAGGATCTCACTAGGTTGATGAGAGTCTCACTACTTGCTGGGCTGTCCTCAAACCTGCTATTCTCCTGTCTCAGCTTCCCAAGTACTGGGATTACAGGCATGTGCCACCATGCCTGGATTTAGAAAATATAGTTTATTAGATCTCTCTTTCT
>PVLC010043261.1:0-12598 GCA_004027655.1 Graphiurus murinus | reverse complement strand
CACCCTCCCCCTATCTCCTGGTCAGTTTAGTGATTGACTTTGATGTGATCTTATAAGTACATCATGCTCATTAGGGTGTCCCCCCCTCCTCCGTTACCTTCCATTAAGTCAAATTTTTGTTCACCTAAGAATTCTCCTTCACCTGGAGTCCCTCTTATGTCCCATTTTCTCCCTAGCTTCCACATATTAGGGAGAGCATGGGTATTTGTATTTTGATAAAATAGTATTTGTCACAGTGACTTAAATGTAAATCACTTCTTTTTACTTTTAAAACACTTCAGTAGCTTTCTATAGCATTTGCAATTTAAAGCCAAACTCCTTTCAGTCTCCCATAATGAGTCACCTTCTTTGGTAGTATTTATCTGTCTAGTGTGTAGACACAGAATAAATTATTTACTAAATGTTTTTATAGTTGGTCAGGAGAAAGTTGACCCTGGATTTTCTCCTTTTAAAATTGCCTTGGTTAGGCTGGTACTTCTGTTTTTTTCCAGAAGAAATTTGGAGGTCTGTCAAATTTTATAAAATACCTGAGATTTTGCTTGACACTTGACACTGATTGCACTGAGTTTGTAGATTACTTTGGAAGACTTTATGTCATTCCTTCAAGGGACATTTGTGTTCATAATTTAGGTCTTCTAAAGTTAACCTAACCTTAACTGTTTTTAAACTTTTACAGTTTCCCTCTTGTTCTGTATTTGGTTGCTGGCAAAGTATATAAAAGCTATTGCTAATACATTTCTTTTTTTTTTTTTGGCGGTACTGGGGATGGTACTTAGCGACATTCTACCTCTGAGCTATACCCCCAGCCCTATTTTTTTTTTTTTTTTGTGGTACTGGGGATTGAACTCAGGAGCATTCTACCTCCGAGCTATACCCCCAGCCCTATTTTTTATTCTTTATTTTGAAACCGAGTCTAAGTTGCGGAGTGCCTCACTAGGTAGCTGAGGCTGGCCTCGAACCCGGATCCTCCGGTCTCAACCTCCCAAATGCTGGGATTACAAGCATGCGCCACCACGCCCGGCTCCTATTTTTTATTCTTTTTTTTGAAACAGGGTCTCACTAAGTTGCAGAGTGCCTCACTAGGTAGCTGAGGCTGGCCTCGAACCTGGATCCTCCAGTCTCAGCCTCTCAAATGCTGGGATTACAAGTGAGCACCACCACGCCCGGCTACATTTCTTTATATTGAACTAATCATGTCCATTTGAGAAATACTTGTTGGTCACAGTTCTGTTCTTTTAAAGCATCACAGGAGCCGGGCGTGGTGGCGCACGCCTGTAATCCCAGCATTCGGGAGGCTGAGACTGGAGGATCCAGGTTCGAGGCTAGCCTCAGCTAACTAGTGAGGCACTCTGCAACTTAGTGAGACCCGGTTTCAAAATAAAGAGTAAAAAATAGGGCTGGGGTTATAGCTCGGAGGTAGAACACCCCTGAGTTCAATCCCCAGTACCGCAAAAAATAAATAAATAAATAAATAAATAAAGCATCACAGGATTAGTGTTTTAAGTGTTCCACATGTATGTTCATCAGTGAGAATAGGGTTCTCCAGTTTTTGTAGTAGGGCAATACTCCTTAGAATGATTTAGAAATGGTTGTACCTTTTTCTGTTAGCTACTAAATCAAATAGTATAAAAGAATGCCATATCTGTAGTCACATTGTTCTTTTTGTTCATATTCTTGCTTTCTTGGTTGGGCATAGTAATCAAGACTTTTTTTTTTTTTGCTTCAAGTGCTAGGGATCAAACCCAGAGCTTCTTGCATGCTGTCACTGAGAGACATCCCCAACACTAAAGGCTTAAGATAAGCATTGAGTTTTGTTTTATTTATTGAGTGCTGAGGATTGAACCTGGGGACGCTCTACCACTGAGCTACACCCCAGCCTTTTTTATTTTGAGAAGTTCTCAGTAAGTTGCCTAGGCTGGCCCAGAACTTGTGAACTTCTTTCCTCAGCCTCCCAAGTGACTGGGATTATAGGCATATGTATGACACCTGGCTGTGTGTCTTCTTTTGTTTTTTTTTTTTTTTTTTTTTTTTTTTTGCGGTATTGGGGATCGAACTCAGGGGCATTCTACCTCCGAGCTATACCCCCAGCCCTATTTTTTATTCTTTATTTTGAAACAGGGTCTCACTAAGTTGCAGAGGGCCTCACTAGTTAGCTGAGGCTGGCCGCGAACCCGGATCCTCTGTATGTCTTCTTTTGAGTAACATTTACCCAGGGCTTTTTTGTTCATTTTTAAACTTTTTTTTTTTTTTTAAACTATTGAGTTGTTTGGGTTCCTCATATAACTTAGATGTTGAACTATTTATCAGATTTATGTTTCCATTCCATAAATTGTCTCTTCACGCTTAAGTTGTTTCCTTTGCTATGCAGAAGCTTTTTAGTTTGATGTGTTCCTATTTGTCTACTTTTGTTTTACTTGCCCTCTGTGACTTGCTGTTATATCTAGGAAATCATTGGTAAAACCACTGTCAAGAAGCTTTTCCTCCATATGTTCTTTTAGTAGTGTTAAAGTGTAAGGTCTTAGCCGGGCGTAGTGGCACACACTTGTAATCTCAGCATTCTGGAGGCTGAGACCGGAGGATCCGGGTTCGAGGCTAGCCTCAGCTACTTAGTGAGGCACTCTGCAACTTAGTGAGACCCGGTTTCAAAATAAAGGATGAAAAATAGGGCTGGGGGTGTAGCTCGGAGGTAGAAAGCCCCTGAGTTCAATCCCCAGAGCCACCCCCCCCCCCCAAAAAAAAGTGTAAAGTCTTAATGTCATTATTTCATTTTGAGTCAGTTTTTCTATGTGGTGTAAGATAGGGTCTATTTTCATTCTCCTGTGTAATGTTTTTTCTAGTTCAACTCTTGGCACTGTTGTAGCTCCATATGTGTGAAGATTTATGCCTGGGCTCTATGTTCAGTTCCGTTGCTCTGTATGTATTATTGCTAGTGCTTGATTCCAGTAGTATTGTTACAGTATTTTACGTCAGGAAGTGTAATGCTTTCCCCTTTTTAGTATTCTTGCTTAAGATCGTGTTGATGCTTCGGTGTCTTTGAATGCTTTAACTAAAGTGCTGTTGGGAAATCGATGTGGACTGCATGGAATGTGAAGATAACTTTGGGTAGTATGGCTATATAAACAGTAGTCTTCAGGTCTGAAGACGGTGTGTCTTTTTATTTCACAGAATATTGAAGTAAAGTTATTGTTGAGTTATTTTCTACTTTTGGATGTATAGTTCTAGGAGTTGAACCTAGGGGCATTCTACCTCTAAGCTACACCCCCAACCCTGTTTTTCATTCATTATTTTTAGACAGAGTCTCACTAAGTAGCTGAGGCTGGATGTAAACCTGCCATCCTCCGGTCTCAGCCTCCCAAGTGCTGGAATTGCAAGCGTACACCACCTCTAGCCTAATCTAATCCTTTTCTTTCTTGCTTTGTAAGTTTAGGATGATAACATTTTTGATCTAAAGAACCAATGCCTTTAACTCAGGAAAAATTGGCTTAAGCTTTACTTGTGGTGCTGTTTTTCTGTTTTCAAGTACCTTTTTTTTTTTTTTGCGGTACTGGGGATTGAACTCAGGGGCATTCTCCTTCCAAGCTATACTCCCAGCCCTACTTTTTATTCTTTATTTTGAAACAGGGTCTCTCTCTCTAAGTTGCACAGTGCCTCACTAGGTAGCTGAGGCTGGCCGCGAACCCGGATCCTCTGGTCTCAGCCTTCTGAATGCTGGGATTACAAGCATGCGCCACCACGCCCAGCTTCAAGTACCATTTTAGATATTATACCTCTCAAGTTTGTCTTCAATGTCCTTTATTTTTCTCTATCTTTTCTTTTGTTTTGCTTTGCTTTGTATACTTCTTTCTTGGAGCTTGATATTTCTAGCACTGTCCATTCCTTTGTAGTATGAATGTTGAAGTGTAATTATACTATTTTGATCTTTATATCTAATGCTTTTAAGTGAGACATGATTTCCCTCTTCTGAGATTATTTTATGTTTCTGGCATTAGCTCTTCATGGATTAAGTTCCATTTGATTGAGCACACTTCAATTATGGCACTGGATTTCTTCATAATTGTGTATATTTGTCAATAATGGTTAATATTGAACACTATTCGTGGCCAAAATGTATTTTTTTAACCCAAGAGAAAAACTCCTGTTTTTTTTTTTTTATATGGCATATTGTGGCTACAGACATCCTTTATCTTATAATTGTGAGCAGGGAGAGAATATCTGGGTTTTATATCTTTTCTATGTGAATATGTAGTGTCTCATCTGGACCGACCTTCCAAATGGTTTTCAGAAGTAACTGGATCACACTGTCTTCCTCCTCTGGTACTTCTGCCCTGTGCAGAGAATGATTTTAAGGCAGACGTGTTATTCTGGCAAAGTGAATAATTGGAGGATAGTGGAGAATAAAGGGAGAAGATAGCAGCCAGTTGTTTTATAGATCTTTAATTTCAACAGGCTTTTAATCAACCATTTGGCTATTTGTTAAACATCAATGTGACTTCTGTTACTCAGAAGTTCATCTAGGAAAGTTTTTTTTTTTTTTTTTTTTGGTACTGGGGATTGAACTCAGGGGTGTTCTACCTCCGAGCTATACCCCCAACCCTATTTTTTATTCTTTATTTTGAAATCGAGTCTCACTAAGCTGCGGAGTGCCTCACTAGGTAGCTGAGGCTGGCTGCGAACCCCGATCCTCTGGTCTCAGCCTCCCAAATGCTGGGATTACAAGCATGTGCCACCACACCCGGTGAAAGTTGTTATTTTTGAGATGATCTTTCTGGCTGATAAGCCTGGGGTTTCCTTTATTCTTAGTCTCTTCCTGCCTGCCTTCCACCTCAATTTCTAGATGGTCTTTGATGAGTCTAGATTTTTGTTTTTCATTTGGATTGGGGGAGAAGGATTATGGAGGTGCATAGCTTAGCTACTTTTTATGTTTAATTTCCACTGGGATTAATGAACACTTTTACTTTGTAATTTTTAAGAAGAATTTCATAAAGAATCAAATTATTAGAGTTGGGATTGTAGTTCAGTGGTGGAGAAGTTGTCTGGCATCTGAGATCCTGGGTTTTATTACTACAATTGCCCCCCAAAATCTAATTACTAGTTTTTCACTTCTATTGTGAACATTTGAGTTTTTTGTTGTTGTTGTACTGGGGATTGAACCCAGAGGCATTCTGCCTTTGAGCTACACTCCCCAGCCTGATTTTATGTATTTGGAAACAGGATCTTGCTAGATTGATGAGACTTACTACTTGCTGAGGCTGTCCTTGAACCTATGAGCCTCCTGTCTCCGCCTCCCAAATACTGAGATTTGAGGCCTGCACCACCATGCCCTGCTCAACATTCAAGTTTTAAGGACATCTTTTTTTTTTTTTTTTTTTTTTTTTTTTTTTTTTTTTTTTTTTTTTTTTTTTTTTTTTTTTTTTTTTTTTTTTTTTTGCGGTACTGGGGATTGAACTCAGGGGCGTTCTACCTCCGAGCTATACCCCCAGCCCTATTTTTTTTATTCTTTATTTTGAAACCAAGTCTCACTAAGTCGCGGAGTGCCTCACTAGGTAGCTGAGGCTGGCCGCGAACCCGGATCCTCCGGTCTCAGCCTCCCAAATGCTGGGATTACAAACGTGCGCCACCATGCCTGGCTTTTTAAGGACATCTTGAGGATGAATTATTTTTCATGAAACTTAAGGAACATATAGTATTTGGCACATAGTGATTAACTAGAAAATATATATAACCTTATGCTTGATCTTATGTGGAAAATCCTATGGAATAGTGCTGTTTTGGTTTTTGAGTTTTTACTAAATAGTATGTGGGGAGTAAAAGTATATATTTTTTGTTGTTTGCTATTGTTGGATACTATGAGAGTAATTGAAAATATCTAATTATGGTATTTACTGTTCTTCCCTAGAATTTGTTGTTCTTGGATAGGATCGTTCATATTATTACTGTAATGGTTGATTGCATTGATTTTTCACCATATGATATTAAATATCAGCCCAAAGCTAAATGTAAGTATCTACTTTTATTTGTTCATCTACTATTTCATAAATATTGCTGAACAGCTGTCAGGGAAAATACTAAAGCTTTTCCATCTCATTTTACCAATTGATCTTGTATAACTATGTTAAGTTACCATGCTAGAAGTTTGGCATATATATTGCATTTTCTTTTTCTCTCTTAAACACACACACACACACACACACACACACACACACACACGAGTCTTTGTTTCTTTATACAACACAGATTTTACTTACGCCATGTGAGGAGAGATTATTTGAACAAAGCACTCAGCATTCTATTCTCATTTGGAAGCCTGATGTGAAATAGTCATTGAATTGATGTTAGAATTTGAAAGAAAATTATGCAATTAGTTAATTATGGTCTTATTAAAAATTTAAAATTTAAATATTTAACTCAATTTTTATCATTATAGTTAAAATTGGCCATTGGAATTACAACAAGTGACTTTTAAAACTATATGACTTGGTTAATTCTGAATTATTTTATAGCAAATATTACAAGCTATGAGCTTCTTTCACCTGATAATTGATGCTTTGAAATAAAATGTATGCACCTGTGTTTATATGTTCTTACCATATAGGATATGATTATATGCCATTAATAAAAAGATTTTTGATGTTGCGATTTGCTATTTTTTCTGTTTGAAGAGTAATTCCCACTAATAAGATCTGTCATTGATGAATTGGGTAAATATTTGTAATATAGAATGCTTTTAGACTCTGTTTTGGTTTTTTAGTTTTTACTAGAGTAACATCCCACCTGGAATGCAATAAAAATAGGTTATAAATGTGCATGCAATAAATTTCATCTGTCTTCTTGTGCTGTGCAGGACCTCATTTATTATCACACTGTTAGAAAAATATAAAACTTTCTGAGTACCATAGTTTATAAAAAAAACTGTTAACAAAATGATATTAAAATGATTTTGTAGCTGGGCATGGTAGCATATGCCTATAATCCTAGTACTTGGAAAGCTGAGATAGGAGGATAGCAGGTTCAAGGATAGTCTTAAACAAGTAGTGAGGCTCATTAACCTAGTAAGATCCTGTTTCAAAATAGAAGTAAAATAGGTCTGGGAGTGTAGTTTAGAGGTAGAATGCCTCTGGGTTCAATCCTAATACCACATACAAAAAAAAAAAGAAAAGAAATTAAGCCGTGTATGAAGAAATTAAGCCCCATACTTGTGATCACGGTACTTGAGAGGCTGAGACCGAATGAATCAGGGTTTGTGGATCCAGGTTTGCGACCAGCCTTAGCTGCTTAGTGAGGCCCTGTTTCAAAATAAAGAATAAAACATAGAGTTGGGGGTGTAGCTCGGAAGTAGAAAGCCCCTGGGTTTCATCCCCAGTACTGCCAAAAAAACCACAAAAACATTATTTTGTAAGCCATTTGAAATTTCATAGGGCCAAGATGATCAGCTCGAAGTTGACAATCTTTACCATGTTGATACTTCTGAAAAATGAGATTTAACTGAATAGCAAATCTATTTTTATAAACCTACATTTATAAATGCCTTGTCTTTTTTGCTACATGTCTATCTAGAACAGAACCATAGATCTGCCTACTGTTGAAATTTACCGGATGAGATTTTAAAATCTGCTAGTAGAAACAAAAGGGATTTTTTTTTTTTTTTTTTTTTGCCACACTGGGCGTGGAACCCATTCTACTTCTGAGCTACACCCCCCCAGCCCTGTTTTTTATTCTTTATTTTGAAACAGGGTCTCACTAAGTTGCAGAGGGCCTCACTAAGTATCTGAGGCTGGCTAAAAGCTGGATCATCCCAGTCTCAGCTTCCCAAGTACTGGGATTACTAGCGTGAGCCACCAAGCCCGATTCAGGAAGGAAATAATTTACTATTAAGGGCTATGCATCAGAATCACTTTTGGACTTTTGGATTACTTATTTTATAGTAGTTTTGAGTGTGCAGAAACATTGCAAAAATGATATACAGAAACTTCACATCCTTTTCTCCAATTCCTTAGTTAACAGTTGGTTACAGTTGTCTTATTGTCCCTGATATACATTTTAATCATTCTTGGTAAGTATGTTGTAGACAAGTCAACAACCTGGAACATTTCCTGCTATTATGTCCTTCAGTAATGTTGCACTTTAGTAACTGTAGTTGTTGGCAGTCACTCAATCTGAACTTGTCATTTCCTCAAGGTTAGATTTTGAGGTTCATTTGTTTCTCTTATAGGAACACCACAGAAGAAACACTGGGTCTTTTTTTTTAATTTTTAGAAAAATTTTTGTTATTGGTACATTGTAATCATACATCTTTGTTAGGTACAAGCTGGTAAAGGCATACATGCACATATCTCTCATTTAACCCAAATTCCCGCCCCACTCCCTCGCCCTCCCTCCTTCTCAAGTTTACTTTAGTGATACATTTGTGAATGTACATCATGTGCACTGGGGTGTTTCCCCATCTCTCCATCACCTTCAGTTAAGTCACCTTCTTTGATCATCTAGAGGTTTCTCCTTCATCTAGAGTTCCTCTTATGTTCTACTTTGTCCCTAGCTTCCGCATATTAGGGAGAGCATACGATTTTTTACTTTTTGTTACTAACTAATCTCACTTAACATGTTTTCCAGTTCCATCCATTTCCCTGCAGATATGTGGGTCTTCTTTTTTTTTTTTTTTTTGTGGTACTAGGGGTTGAACTCAGGGGCATTCTACCTCCAAGCTACACCCCCAGTCCTATTTTTTATTCTTTATTTTGAAACCAAGTCTCACTAAGTTGCGGAGTGCCTCACTAGGTAGCTGAGGCTCGCTGCAAACCCGGATCCTCCGGTCTCAGCCTCCCAAATGCTGGGATTACAAGCGTGCACCACCACACCCGGCTTGTAAATGTCCTATTCTTCAGGAAGCTTTGACCCACAAATTTCTCATCCTTTGATGCTTCTTGCTTAAAACATATGATTGCTATTTCTCTTGATAAAACACTTATAGTTACCATCTATTGTCCCATGCCTAAAACAAATGACAGTTCACATCGATTCATTTGATTACATTAAATTAGTCCTTTCAAGATACTTCTCATATCAGTTGCATTAATTCTGAGTAGTCCCTCTTAATCTTCTCACTATTCCCATAAATCATTCTATAATTTTTTGTTGAACGTTATTAGGAACTAGTCACTTATGGGTGTGTAGATGAAATGCTAATGTAAAATACAGCTTCCTCTATACTGTGTTTTTACCACTGGACTCCTGAACTTCCATTTTGTTCAGTGGACTGTAACTTTGTGTGTATGTGTGTGGTATTGTGGCTTGAACCCAGGGGCATTCTGCCTCTGAGCTACAACTCCAGCCCTATTTTATTTATTTTGAAACAGGATCTTGCTAAGTTGCTGAGGCTGGCTGGGAACCTACGATCCTCCTATCTCAGCCTTCCAAATACTAGGATGACAGGCATGTGCCACCATGCCCAGCTTTGCAATTCCTTTTCTTTTCATGCCCCAAATGTCCTAGATTTAGGCACAAGGATATCCTTCAAGTTATCTTCTGTAACCTTTGGACCCATCCCCATTATTGAGAAGTTTGGCAACTTCATACTTACCCAGCAACGTGGAATCAACAGTTTGTCCAAGTTCCTTGTAGCTGAGACTGCCATTTAGAAACCAAGATCTCTTCATTGCTACCAAAATGTTATTGTTTCTGGATCCTCTGAATGTATACAGCTGTTACCTGTCCTTGTCCCTCCCCCTTCTTCCCTGCCTCCCTTCTTTCAAATTGAACCCATTGGTGCTCTACCACTGAGCTACATCTCCGGATTCTTTAAATTTTTATTTTGAGACAGGAGTCTTTGAATTTATGATCCTCCTGCCTCGGCCTTCCTAAGCACTAAATTAGAATTTTCTGTTAAATATGACATCCTGTAGCTTATAAGAATGACTTGAGAGAAACATGTTATTTTGGAATACATACGATATTTTTTATGGCAAGAGAAATGTGGGTTTATTTCTATAACTGTCTGGGGAGAGAGAATCTAAGAACAGTACTAAGCAAAGCCAGTGTGTTTAAGGTAAATCTTTTTCCTAAATCCAGAAAGTAGGTTGTAGACTTTCTTTGAATTCTTTCTCAGAATTTATTCTTTGAGTTGTACTTTGTTATTTGTAGGGGGGTTGGTATACTGTAGATGAGCGTGGAAATAGTAATTTTTTTTTTTTTTTTTTTTTTGCGGTACTGGGGATTGAACTCAGGGGATTCTACCTCCGAGCTACACCCCCAGCCCTATTTTTTATTCTTTATTTTGAAACCGAGTCTCACTAAATTGCGGAGTGCCTCACTAGGTAGCTGAGGCTGGCCGTGAACCTGGATCCTCAGTCTCAGCCTCCTGAATGCTGGGATTACAAGCATGCACCACCACACCCGGCTTGGAAATGGTAATTTTTAATGGAAATTTTTGATTTTAAAAACTTAATTTTGGGAGCTACTTTATGTGAGCTAGTGTTTTTAAAATTCTGATATACTGCTGGGCATGTATTTTATTCTTTCAAAATAAAGAATAACAAATAGGGCTGAGGATATAGCTTGGAGGTAGAATGCCCCTGAGTTCAATCCCCAGTACCGAAAAAAAAGGAAAAAAAAAATTCTGATATACTTTCATTACTACATGTATAATTGTACATCATAATGAGGTTCAGAGTGATAGCAACACGCATGCACACAGTATTTGGAGTGTCTCCTCCCTGTCTCTACTTCTCCCCCCTTCCTGCGCATGTTACTGTGATTAGTATTGGTAATTTCATATATGTATATGGCATTATTTTAACTGTCTCCTTCATCTGTCTCCTTAAAACTTTCTTGTTGAAATTCTGAGAAATATAAAAAATTGAGATGTAGCTCATAATTCCTCATGAAAAGTTTGATTTGTTTTTATGGCATTCTTGTTCTAGATCTGACATCATTTTCAATCTGATATTCCTTTGTAAAGGTCCTGTTCTAATGATACTTACCCATTAATGTACATTAAAGTTTATGTGGGGTATCAGTTAACAAAAGCCTGTGTATTTGATGTATCTAGCATTTAAATGTGAGAGATTCTATAGATATCAAAGTACTTATTTTTTTTTTTATTACTTCAATTATGTTTTAGCACCACAGAGATCTTCAGATTGGTCCAAAAAGAAGAAAGAGCCCCTAGGGAAATTGGCTTCTTTATTCAAACTTACTGTGAGAGTGATCTATTCTTTCCACACTCTGAGCTTCAAGGAGGTCTATTCTGATACTCTACTTGCTATCGGCAACTCAGTCATCAGCGTGCTTTCCAGTGTACTTGGACATATTTCTTTGCCTTCTATGATTCGAAAAATATTTGCAACTTTAACAAAACCCCTGGCATTATTTTATGAAAACTCAAAGTAAGTATTTGGGGCTTAGTTTTTTTGAATTAAATATACAGTATTTAAATATAGGAGCAACTTTTGTTTTATCTGCTTTGTTGTTAGAATGATAATCTTGATAACCTTATTGATAGCATAATATATTAAAATTTTTCTTGTGTCGTTGGGTACATTCCTTTAATCTCACTACTTGGGAGGCTGAGACAGGAGGATTGCATGTTAGAGGACAACCTAAGCAAAGAGTGAGACTCAGTAACCTAGTGAGACCATATTTCTTTTTTTTTTAAATTTTTTTAATTGGTGCATTTTAGTCATACATCTTTGTTAGGTACAAACTGATAAAGGCATACATGCACACATTTCTCATTTAATCCTAGATTTCCTGTTTTCAAAATAAAAATAAGTAGGGCTGGGAGTATAGCTTGGAGGTAGAATGCTTCTGGGTTTAATCCTCAGTCACACACACACACTTTTTTTCTTAAGTATTTTAAGCTGGGCATGGTGGTACATACCTGTAATTACACACACACACACACACACACACACACACACTTTTTTTCTTAAGTATTTTAACCTGGGCATGGTGGTACATACCTGTAATTACCCAGTACTTGCGAGGCAGACAGGAGGATTACATATTTAAGTGGTCAACATATCTAGACTTAGCAACCTAATGAGACCCCATTTCAAAACAAAAAATAAAATCAGCCTGGGGGTATCGCTCAGAGGTCAAATGCCCCTGTGTTCAATCCTCAGTGCCACACACAACACACACACAAAAGATAGTCCAAAGAGAAATTTGAGGTATAATTTGAAAGTCCTTTTATTTTGCATGTTGTTTCCCTTGCTCTTTTTTTTGTTTGTTTGTTTTTGTGGTACGAGGGAAAGAACCCAGGGGCCTTCTATTTCTGGGCTATACCCCCAGACCTATTTTATATATTATTTGGAAATAGGGTCTCACTAAGTTTCAGAGAACCTCACTAACTTGCTGAGGCTGTCTTTGAACCTGTAATTATCCTGTCTCAGCCTCCCAAGTACTGGGATTACAAGCATGCACCACCACATCCAGCTTGCTCTTTTCAATTTAGTGCATATTTTTTCAGAATTGATTGTTCAAGTAAGCATGTGGTATACAGGAAACATATTGTGTGCGTCTTGTACTATACACCTAACAGCCTAATTCTCTAAAATGTCTATTTAATTACAGGGTAGTAGGATTTCATTAAACTTTTTTTTTT
>PVLC010043260.1:0-12479 GCA_004027655.1 Graphiurus murinus | reverse complement strand
CTACCAAATTACTGGGATTACAGGCATATATCACCAGACCACCTTTCCTTTTCTTTTGCTCCCAATACTGGGGGGATCAAACCCAGGGTCTTGCGTATTACCATATACAAGGTAAATACTCTACCACTGAGCTAACCCCCCAGCCCACGATATTTCTTATATGCACTTATGTTAAAACATGTAAATGTTTTTATAACCAATTCAACCACCTCATTAATAATAGTCCTAGATCTATGAGATTGAGCTGTGATCTTGAATTGGTGTGATGAAAACAGAAAAACATCAACTCTATTCTGTCTTCCACAATCAACCAGAGACTGGTCAAAGGGCCATTAACTCTGGGACCTGGGGAGGTCGGCTCCAAAAGGATGACCCAAATGTAGACAACATAAGGGTAGCTCTGCTCCACAAAGCTCCCCACTATTCTTGGACCTCATTCCAGGTCCCATAAATCAAAGCCTGCAGATACAAATACAGAACGTCTAACAGCCATACTACAAAGTTACAAGATAGTAAAATAGCAAAAAGAAAGCTGCTATTAAATGTAAAGGACCCAATAATCAATGTGATTCAGCATTTGAAATATTTCAGTTAGGAACTATAGAGTAAAAAATCACAATTAAGTATTGGTAAGAAAAGACTTAATTGGTCTCACTTACCACTTTGGGATTTTGAGAACCATTGCAGATTCCAGTCTATATTCCTCTGATAAAAATCTCTGAATAAAAAAGAAATAGTAGGCTGTCTTTGGTGAAATTCAGGTACAAAATTACTTCAATTTCATTTTGTCTAAATACCATCTGAATGAGAGAAAAATTTTAAATATCCACAGGTGTCTGTGGAAAATATTTTAAAAGGGCTATATCTTCTCAAATATGGGGAGGAAGAATGATAAATCTCAACAATTCAGTCACTCTCATATATAATTAAAGGTATTACTAATTGAAAAAGTATATATATATACTTTTTATATATTTATGTATATATAAATATACATTCAGCCTTCATAATAGAGAAATAGAGAGCATAAGTAATTTTCATATTCTGCAATTCTATGAATAATTTTTATCTATAATTGGAATATCTTTAAAACTATATACAGTTATTTATATTACATACATTACATTTAGACTGATTTTTTTGTTTTGTTTTTGTTTTTGCGGTACTGGGGATTGAACCCAGGGGCATTCTACCTCCAGGCTACGCCCCCAGTCCTATTTTTAATTCTTTATTTTGAAAGAGTCTCACTAAGCCTTGGAAGGCCTCACTAAGTAGCTGAGGCTGGCTGCAAACTTGGATCCTCCCGTCTCAGCCTCCCAAGTACTGGGATTACAAACATGCACCACCATGCCCAGCTTAGACTGATTTTCTTGTGAGCTTTTCTCACAAAAGGATATGAGCCCCAACATAATTTAAGATAAAAACTTTAGGCAGAGATCAGGTTTTAAATCTTATTTTAGAAATTAATAAAAAATTTTTATTCTTTTTAATGATTCCCTACTGCTTATGAAAAATAGAACAACAAACAAAACAGCAGGATAAAGGGTCAGAAGCAAAGAGATCACAGGCAAATTCTATTTTATATCTACATGTTGTATATTTTCTCCAGTGAGCCTTCATTTTTATAATCTGAAAATAAAGTGATGTTTAAATGGAACCATACATGCAGAAAAACCTTATGATTCTATTTTTAAACATATAAAATAGCCCTACTATTCCTATTCCAAGGTAATACTTAAGAGTCTTGACTCTTTCCTCCTCCTCACCATATGACCATTGGACATTTCAGCAGTTTAATGTGGCACATTATAGTCTATTATACTGCTTGGGACTGGAATGTGTAAGTTGATGTTTTCAGCAAAAATAAGAAAATTTCAACTATTATTCAAGTATATACCCCATTCTCATGTTCTTCTCCTACTGTAACTTAATTATAAATATGCTAGATTAGGTTTGCCCCTTAGGTTCCTGAATCTTTGTTCATTTTTCTTAAACCTTTTTTTCCAGGTTCTTTAGACTGAATAAACTTTATTGATATATATCTAGTTCACAATTTTTCTTAATATGTTTTTAGATGTGATAAAAATGGTAATTTTTTTATTATGATTACTTTTTTTTCTAGCTATAGAATTTCCGTTTGGCATTTTTAACAGTTTCTATTTCTTGGCCAAGGTACCCTACCTATTCATTCATGATCATAGCTAGCCTGTTTTCTTGCTCGTTTGTGTTTATGTTTAAGCTCCTATATAGATATGAACACTTAATCAACCGAATTTAAATCAATTGGGTTTAAAGTAAACTGAGTTTATTTTGATTATAGGTGACATATTCCTAGTTCTTTTACATTTCTAATAATTTTTATTATGTCTTGAACATTATGATTTAAAAAATAAGAAGAACTTGGATTCTGTACTGTGTTCCTTTAAAGAGTAGCAACCCTTGTTCTCAAGCAGTACAATTACTGGCTTAACACCTCAAGATTATGTTTTGTTGAGATAAATTTGAGGGAAGCCCAAGATATTTCTCAAGTTCCTCCAATTTGGTAGGATTAAATTTCTATTAGTCTCCTCTGTAGATTCTGCTGAGATCTAATTTTAATCATGTTAGGGTAGAAAAAAAGAGTAAATCATGGGATGCTATGGTTTGAATGGATTCCCTTCAAAATTCAGGATTGAAATAGTAACGCCAATGTTATGGTATTAAGAGATAAGGCCTGAGCCGGGCGTGGTGGCGCACGCTTGTAATCCCAGCATTTGGGAGGCTGAGACCGGAGGATCCGGGTTCACGGCCAGCCTCAGCTATTTAGTGAGGCCCTCTGCAACTTAGTGAGACCCTGTTTCAAAATAAAGAGTAAAAAAAAAAGTAGGGCTGGGGGTATAGCTTGGAGGTAGAATGCCCCTGAGTTCAATCCCCAGTACCACAAAAGAAAACAAAAAAAAAAAAGATATGGCCTTTAGGAGGTGAATAGATCATAAAGAATCTCTTTGTGACTGTAACTAAGGACCTTTTAGGAAATACTTCATACAGAATTCAGCTGTTATCCTTTTACCTTCTGTCACCTTTTTCTCTAAGGACACAGAATCCCTCTCTAGATGGAGGCCAAAGCATTGAAGTGGCCATCTTGGAAGTGAGAGCAACACTCACCAGACAACAAAACTGCTGGTCCCTTGATCTTAGATTTCTCAGTCTAACAAACTATGAAAAAAAAAATTAATTTCTATTCTTTATGAATTACTCTGTCTCCAGTATTTTGTTATAGCAGCAAAAATAGACTAAGGCGGAAGTCCTTATTCTTAAATTATATTTTATTTGGTTCTCAACTGGATGGCTAGGATGTTCATAACATCTTTCTACTCTGCTTGGAACAGAGTTCCAATGTGTACTGGGAATTTTTAGCACAGATATGCTCAGATCCCTGATATACACTCTCTGGTGAGCTCACACAGTCTCATTGGGTACACACACACACACACACACACACACACCATTTCTCAGCCAAGGACTCAAGAGGAGCCCACTTTCAGAATTTTGAACCCCCACTTCTAGGCAGTTCTCTTTCTGGTGCCTTGCTCCATATTTCAGATGTTTTGACAGTCCTGAACTCTGATCTCTGATTTCTCAGCTCAGAGGTATCACTGTTTTGTCTTGGACTCCAGGTCCTTGTCATGTAATTAGAAAACTGTCCTTAGAAAGCCAAAGCAAAGATATGGTTCTTACACTGCTTGTTGTCCAATTTCTGAAGACAGTTTTCTCATATATTTTGTCCAATTTTATCAGTTTATGGCAGGAAGATTAATCCATTATCAGTGATTCCATAACTGAAGTACCAGAAGTTTTTGGTCATATTATTTTAATATGTTCTTGTTTTCTTGTATCCTCTCAATTTATTTCTCTTCTTTCTCTTCTCTTGCCCAATTTGTGCATTTTATGAGCCTGAATTAAATACCTACTAATAAATAATTTTTATAAAATATCTTAGAACTTTAAGATGTTATAATGATTATGGAAAACATCTTGTAGAGTTTCTGAAGTTTAAGCAAAAATGTTTTAAATTGCATTCTAAAGGTCTTTTCCCAGATTTATTTGCCTTTTTAATGAACAATACCAGTATAAGCAAAATATCATAGATAGCTTGCTACCATATTGCCTTTAATATTCCTTCCTTTCCTGAAGCATATTTGCCTATTTTTAATCAAGTTAAAATAAAAGTAGAAAATGCAGAAAACCTCAAGTTATCAGAATTCTCCTACTTTCCAATTTTTTTTTTTTTTTTTGCACTGGGGTTTGAACTCAGGGGCATTCTATCTCTGAGCTATAGCCCCAGCCCTATTTTTTATTCCTTATTTTGAAACAGGGTCTCAGGTTGAGGAGGGCTCACTAGGTAGCCGAGGCTGGCTGCGAACCCCGATCCTCCCGTCTCAGCCTCCCAAATGCTGTCACTTTCCAATTTTTGACAGTGTTTTATCTCAGTATCATAGTGTAAGTGTCTTTCTAGCTATATTTAAAGACTACAAAAACATTGAGAAATTTAAATGAGAAACTAATGTAAACATAAAAGGCTTTACTTTTTTAAAAGCATTTTCACAAAATGGATAGTCCTACAAATTAAGCATTTGTTAGTTAAGCATGAGAAGCATAAGTTTCTCAAATGATTTAAATACTAGACATGCTCATTCAACTTATTAGAGATAGGGCCAACTTACCCACTAGGTAGAGGGACCATAGTTGTTTCAGGGACCCACAAATATATTTTAATTTCTTTTAAAATCAGAAAAATAACTGAAAATTAGGCCAAAGAATATGTTAAACAACTTTGATGCCAACAATGTCAGAAAATACAACTGGGTGTTTTTAGTGTATATGTGGAGATAGATAATTGATAAGCGTTTTCAGATTTTCTAGGAACCTCAATCTCTCACAGAAAGAACCTCTCTCTGATTCTATGATGTGAGGCCCCAGTTTTTTTGTTTGTTTGTTTTTGTTTTTGTTTTTGTTTTTGCGGTACTGGAGCTTGAACTCAGGGGCATTCTACCTCCGAGCTATACCCCCAGCCCTATTTTCTATTTTTTATTCTTTATTTTGAAACCAGGTCTCACTAAGTTGCAGAGTGCCTCACTAGGTAGTTGAGGCTGGCCACGAACCCGGATCCTCTGGTCTCAGCCTCCCAAATGCTGGGATTACAAACTTGAGCCACCACGCCCGGCTCGGCCCCAGATATTTTTCAACTGGACTAAATGAGGCATTCTTTTCTCTAAGTTCTCTGAGGTATTCACCCATCTCTAACTTTTTCCCACTGATCTTTTTGATTTACATGAACTGCACTAAGTTGGAAAGTATTTGGGCAGGTCAACAACTAGAAGGTATTGGGCAAATAATACTCTGGGTAACTAGATATTTCCTTGGCTTCTTTAAGTTATGGTGTAGATGTTATCTTCACAGCTGCTACACAGCTGTTTTATATTTGCTTTCTACAATAGAGCAGTAGACTAGGTATCTCTTCCCATTTCAAAACCCTCAATATCTTTGAAGTAGCCTACAAGAGTCACAAGTCCCTGTCTAAGTAAGTGGTGGCTTCTAACCCATAGCCAACTTGTAGAGTCAAGATAAGAATCACATTGATAGCCCACAAAGTCTCAAACCCTTAGCTGACTATGTCATCAGGTTGACCGACTTGCTACTTTCTCTTAATTACGTATTCATAGTTGCTCAAGCAAGTAATGCCTACATCCAAATCATCACAGCTTCATAGCAACGAAAATACTGCATATATTTGGAGTAATCAACAAAATTTTACTCAACAAGAAAAATGGGCATATAGGAAAATAGTTTTTTCAATGAAAGTGAAAATAAACCTTACATGTAAACCTAATACTTAGAATAAATTAAACCAGAGTATTCTGGGTTGAAACTTGGAATGAAAAATGCCTAGCAAGCCAGGATCTAACCAGGAACCTCCTGAAATCCCTTTGCTAAGTGGAAGTTGGTCAATTTAATCAGAAGACCCAGGTTCTCCTTTCACCTCATTATATTTAGTGTATACTGACTAGTAAAAACATCTTTGCCTTAATTTTAGTCTGTTTCTTCACAAATAAGACAGACACATAAAACATAAGCCCTGGCAATCTGAAAATTACCATTACCATGTAATAAACAATTTGGTCTCAAAAATAACTTGTATTTTTTTAAATAAAATAAATAATAAATATTAATAAATACTACCTCAGTTTCTAATGCCTTTATTGATAGTGAGTTCAAATTCCCCATAAATCCAAGCTATTCTTTGAGATTTCAGGAGTTATTTCAATGTCTTTCTACATTTCTGTTTTTGGATAGATTGAAATGGGTTTCTGATATTTATAAAAAAGAAAATTAAAAATAAGACAATAGTTCTCTAACTAAATATACCCAGTTTATACATACCATACAGAGACAACACTATACCCAGAAAATGTGTCAAAATTGCTGAAGGGAACAAGGTGAACTGAGAAATCACCGAGCTTTCAATAACTAGACTTTACCAAAGGTATGAAATTATAAAACAGATTATGCTTTTAGTGAAATAAAAAGCTCCATCCACAAGTAAGAGTATTATACAGAGACAAGCATATCCCAAGACAAATAAACACTTATATAATTCTCCCCACAGATAAATTTGCCATCAATGGACTCGAAGTTCCAAAAGTATTGAAAATATCTCATGCTATGTGGCTGGCCCTAAGTATATTTTTCAAAGTAAAAAGTTAATAATTTTTAAAATGTGCTTATTGAGTTAACAAAATTTTATTTTATCCAAAATAAAAAGGAGAGAGAAATGCTGTCCAATATTTGGAGTAGAAATGAACTTGAGAAGAGAGGAAGGAAATGAGACTATCATCACCCAATGGAATTGTATTATTCACATAGGAGGAAGGAGCTATTAAGAGGAACAGATCTGAGTCAATAAATTTCCTAAGAATTGCGTACAAGCCAATGACTTCAAAATGTGAATCAATTCAGATCATCCCTATAGCCAACTGTTCCTAATTATTTTTAAAAAATTGCTAATTGAGTAATCCACTTTTTGTTAGGAAGTTAAAATGTAAATGACAAAATCCTAGCAGTTTTCTTTTATAGCCCATTTCAAAGTATCCATTATTTTCCAAGCAGCAAATGAATATGTCAAAAACATTCTTGCTGTAGATATTTAGTTGTTCTCTGCCAAATTAATGAAAGGAAAATATTGCACTTTGAATTGGTTAATTACCATGAATCCTTCTGCAAAGGGCTCCTGCTTGTAGAATTAAGCCAGTTTTAGTTGGCATGCTGCCCTAATATTCATGGAGACTAGACTATAGCCTCCACTGTACTCAAGAGACATTTAGTTTTTGGCATCACTCATCAAGCTTACAAATCATTGGTCCTAACCACTATAGACATTCAACTGTCTGAAGTAAACAGGGCAGAAAGCACCTGCATTTAATAAGGATGTAACACATTCTGCTCCTTTGAAATTTTAAGAACTAGAATTAGAATGTACAATGAATAATAATACCCTGATTTACATATGTTCTAAAAACTAGAGCTACTTCAACCAAAATCCTCTAGTAACAATGCTACTTCAAGGAAATCCTCTAGGAACAAGCCAACTTCAAGCAAGGGGAAACTCAGTAAAGTCTTTTTTCCTTAGTTCTATCTAGGACAGGGTTGAGAAAGCTATTTCAGGTATAGACCTTCAGAGAGCCCACACACAGATCTCATACCATATCCTAGTATTTGAGATTAAAAGGTGCTGACTTGCCTATTTCAAATCTGGTAAAACAATCATAGAATTATTCAAGCTTAACTCAATTTTTCCTTTTTCCCTTCTTCACGTGATTCCCTTAGCTACAGAAATTACAAGACCTCCACTGGAATAAGGGTCTCATATTGAAGAGGAGTTTGTAGCTAAGGTGTTCGTAGCCATATTTTCTTTATCTAAAACACAAGGACAGTAATACTGATTTTGAGAAGGTTTTGGAACTGAAGATAATGTTTTAAAAATAAACAAATGGGCACCTAAGAAGCATGGGACAAAATCCTACATCCAGTTCTTAAGCCACAAAAACTCTCAACGAAATAGCAATGAAAGAGAATTTATTTAGCCTAATTAAAGAGACATCTAAGAAATACTTGTATCTAATATCATATTTGAAGATAGGTGCTTCAAATGATAAGGAACAAGACAGAGATGACTGCTCTCATCACTTTTCTATAACACTGTGCTAGAGGTTCTAGCCAGTGCAATCAGGAAAGAAAAATAAATAAAACACATCCAGATTTTAATGAAATTAGTAAAACTCTATTCACAAATAACACGATCTCTTTCATGTATAAAATCATATAGAGCCAGGCGTGGTGGTGCACGCTTCTAATCCCAGCATTCGGGAGGCTGAGACCGGAGGATCCAGGTTCCTGGCCAGCCTCAGCTACCTAGTGAGGCCCTCCGCAACTTAGTGAGACTCGGTTTCAAAATAAAGAATAAAAACTAGGGCTGGGGGTATAGCTCGGAGGTAGAATGCCCCTGAGTTCAATCCCCAGTACCGCAAAAAAAAAAAAAAAATCATATAGAATTTATATAATAGTTACGGGAACTAGATTCGTGGCTAGCCTCAGCAATTTAGTGAGGCCCTTCTGAACTTAGTGAAACCCTGTTTCAAAATAAAGAATAAAATAGGGATGAGGGTATAGCTCAGAGGTAGAATGCCCCTGGATTCAATTCCCAGTACCACAAAAAAAAAAAAAAAAAAAAAGAATAGAAAAGAAAAGAAAAAAATGAGGAAGACAAAAATCTCTCTTACAGAATAATTTCAAATAATGTGTGTAGATCCCCATCTCTACAACATAGGGCAAAATTCCTTCTTCTACATCTCCCCCATCCCTTAAGCATGGACTATTATATTTGCATTCAAAGAAAAGAATATAGAAAGAATGAAAAAATATTGACTTCACAGTATAGAAACCTGACTAAAAATACCTTGGTCAGGTAATTGAGGATAATCAATACCAGTAATAAGACATGTTGATAAAAAGCTTTATCTCCCATCCTCCAACATAAAAATGTGTAGCTCCCACACTAGGAACAAAGACATTTCTCCCCCAGAACCATAACCTCCATCTAATGAAGAGAAAAACATCAAAGGCAAATTGAGAGACATATGACCAGTACTGCTCAAAACTGTAAAGGCCATGAAAAACAAGTAAAGATGGAGAAACTAACAAGCATCAGAGCAGATCAAGAAGACAGAAGGCTTAAAAAAAAAAAAAATGTGTCATCCTGGAATGAATTCTGGAGGAGAAAACAGGTATTAGAGGAAAAATTTGTAGAATCCAAATAAAGTCTGAAGTATAGTTAATAGTAATGTACTAATTCTGGGTGCACTGTTATGTAAGATGTTAATAATAGTAGAAAATGGGTGAGGGGTATACAGAACTCTCTGTACTACCTCTGCAACTTTTATGCAAATCTATAATTATTCCAAAGAAAAAACTTTATTATAAAATGGATTATAGACTTAAAAGTTAAAAGTAGAGCCATAAAGCTATTTGAATATACAAAAATATTTTTGATCCTGAATTAAACAAAATTTACTATATATGATGGCAACAGCACAATCCATAAAAGGTAAAATTGATAATGTGGACATCATCATAATTTAAAACTTTTGTTTTTTGTAAAGCACTGTTTGGGATGAAAAAGACAGACTAGGATCTGTAAAGCATATATTCAATAAAAGACTTCTATTTATAATATAGATAAAGAACTCTCAAAACTCAGTAATTTAAAAAAAAAAAACATGAGTTAAATGGGCAAAATACTTGAACAAACACCAGAGAAGATTCAGACATCAAATAAGCACAAGAAAAGATGTTTAACATCATGAGTCATTACTATTTACCACAAACAGAAATCACTATATACTTATTACAATGGTTATTTTTTTTTTCTTTTTTTTTTTTCTTTTTTTTTTTTTGGTACCGGGGATTGAACTCAGGGTTGTTCTACCTTCGAGCTATACCCTCAGCCCTATTTTTATTCTTTATTTTGAAACAGGGTCTAAGTTGAAGACGGCCTTAGTAGGTAGCTGAGGCTGGCCACAACCCGGATCCTCTGGTCTTAGCCTCCCAAATGCTGGGATTACAAGTGTGCATCACCACGCCCAGCTTACAGTGGTTAAAATTTAAAAGACTTAGCTTATCAAGTGTTGGCAAGAATGTAAAGGAACTGGATTGCTCATACAATGATAGTGGGAACATAAAATAAGGCAATCAACTTGAAAAACAGCACAGAAGTTTCTTATAAACTTAAACATATACTTACTATAAATCCAACCCTTCTACTTTCTAAGTATTTACCCAAATGCAAGTCAAGTATTTGTCCAAAGTCATGTATATCAATGACCACAGCAGTTTTAACATAAGGAAAGCAATAATGTAGTTTCAAAGATAAAATTTTATAATGTGCTTTTCTCTTTTTTCTTTATCACAAATTTGGGGGAGAAGTGAGCATTTATAATATTTACACTGCAATGCTAAGTGCTTTGAGTTTACCACTATTACTATTACTAGTAGTAGTAGAAATAATAATAATAATAATAATAATAGCTTCTATTTACTGTATTAAATGTTGTAAATCTAGAAACTTAAGCAGGATATCTTTAACAAATGATATTTATAAAATTTCGAGATAGCTGTTGTCCCCATTTACAGATTAAAAATCCTAGGCTGAGGGAAATTAAGGAGCCCTTCAAATTCAGGATCTACAGTCAAGTCTTTCTAGCCCCGTAACCTGATGATATAGGAATACCTCCTGGCTCACTAAAGAAATAAGGGCCATCTGATGATCACTGCATATAGTCTTTCCTCCCTTTCCAAGTATTTCCTATAATCCCACCCAATTTATTTTTAAAAAAATACAAATTTTCTCAGATTATTCATTCAGTGCCTTGTAACTCTTAACAGGTCAAATCTAAATCCATAAACATGCTGGACAGCAGACCTTCCCACCTACTTTTCCAGCATCATTTCCAATTACTTCTATATATTACACACATTGTAAATACTTCAAAGTCCTTAAAAGATGCATTTGTTCTTGCTGTTCTCACTTTCCTTCATGCCTGTCTTCTTATTTTTGGCTTGGTGAATTAACTCTTATTTTTTCAGAATCAGTTTAAGTATCATTTCCTCTCTTAAAAAGCAGTTTCCTGAGGGTTGCTTGTGCTTTTGAGGTCTTGTTGAGAAAGTTTTTACCTGTGCCTATGTGTTCAAGTGTTGGTCCTATGCCCTCTTCAAGTAGCTGCAAGGTCTCTGGCATAACTTCCAGGTCTTTGATCCACCTTGAGTTGACTCTTGTGCAGGGTGAGAAAGTGGGGTTTATTTCCATTTTCCTGCATATGGTTAACCAGTTTTGCCAACACCATTTGTTAAAGAGGCTATCTTTTTTCCAGTGTACATTTTTGGCTCCTTTGTCAAAAATCAGTTGACTGTGAGTATGTTTCTGAGTCTTCTATTCTGCTCCATTGGTCTGTGTGTCTGTTTTTGTGCCAATACCATGCTGTTTTTATTACTGTTGCTTTGTAGTAGAGTTTGAAGTCAGGTACTGTGATACCTCCTGCATGGTTCTTGTTGCTAAGAACTACTTTGGCTATCCTGGGCTTTTTGTTTTTCCAGATGAATTTAAGGACTGATTTTTCTATGTCTGTGAGGAGCGCCCTTGGTAATTTCATGGGTATTGCATTGAATCTGTAGATCAGTTTTGGGAGGATGGCCATTTTGATGATACTTGTTCTGCCTATCCAAGAGCATGGTAGATCCTTCCATCTTCTAAGGTCTTCATCGACAAGCAACCCTCAGGAAGATCAATACATGGGATTGCATTAAACTGAAGAGCTTTTGTGCAGCAAAGGAAACTATCAAGAACCTAAACAGAAAGCCTACAGAGTGGGATAAGATTTTTGCCAGTTACTCTTCAGGAAGAGGTCTAATATCTAGGATATACAAAGAACTCAAGAAAATCACAGCTAAGAAAGCAAATAACCCAATCAAAAAATGGGCAAAGGATCTAAACAGACACTTCACAAAAGAACAAACACAAATGGCCAATAAATGTATGAGGAAATGTTCCACATCATTAGCAATCAGAGAGATGCAAATCAAAACTACCTTGAGATTTCACCTAACTCCAATCAGAATGGCAATCATAAAAAACATGAACAACAATAACTGCTGGCGAGGATGTGGAGAAGTGGGAACTCTAATACACTGTTGGGATTGCAAACTAGTGCAACCACTTTGGAAAACAGTATGGAGGATCCTCAGATGTATGGGAATGAACCTACCATATGATCCAGCAATACCACTTCTGGGTATCTACCCAAAAGAATGGAAACCAAACTATCAGACCGACATATGTGTATCTATGTTTATAGCTGCACAATTCACAATAGCCAAACTATGGAAGCAGC
>PVLC010043259.1:0-12604 GCA_004027655.1 Graphiurus murinus | reverse complement strand
CCAACTGGATGACATCTGGCTTCCTGGCGAACCAGGGAGCCAGTTTGCTCAGTCCGCAGTCTGAGCCGCAGGGCCGCTGGAGACTGCCTGTGCTCGGCCCCATCTTCCTCCAAAGATGAGGCCTGCAGACTGAGCTTAAGGGAAGACCCTCCAGCAAAGCACCCAGGGTCCGCAGGACCCCAGTGCAGCGCTTGAGCGACGCTCTCACAGCGCGCCGGCGCACAGCTAGGGGATTCTTGCAGGATGGTCTGCAAATGAATCCCCGGGCACGGGAAGCCAAGGGTCGCCAGGCAGCCAAAGGACCCCGGCGGGTGCGGTGACAGGCCCCCAGGCATGAGCCCCCTGGCAGGTCCTTGTCCCCCAGGGCAGGGGGCAGGGGTGAGGGGCAACGCTTGCGCAGGGAGCTGCCCATGGCAGCGGTTGAGGGTGGGGTGAGTCTCTCTAATCAATGTGTCTCCACAGAGCTTGGTCCGTCGATAGCGATGTCCATCCTGTTGCCGGGACACAGCTCGGAACAAGCGAATGAAGAATGCACTCGCGAGCAGAAAACGGTCAACTGAGTGCGCGGGGAACAGTTTCTCGAGGAAGGGCGGCGTGCACGCGTGCACGCACAAGGTAAGTGCGCGCACCGGGTGCGGGAGGCGGAGGCGCGGGGTCTGGAGCTGCCCGAGGATGCGGATCCGGACCCTGGACCCAGTGAGGTTCCGATCTGCTGGTGAGGGTTGAGCGTGCTGGGTCCGAGGGCGACGGCTGTTCCCATTGCCGGGAGCCCTCTGCGGTCTTCGGCCAGGCCCGGAGCTGTGGCGCTGTCCAGGGTGGCCGCGGCTGGGAGCAGGTTCCCGGGTGAACCCTGGGCACAGCATCCTCATTCCCCCTCACTCCCTGTGGGGGAATGAGGATGGGCGCCTGTCTGTCCTTCTGCGCTCACCCTGGAGTCGCGCATTCATTCATTCATTCATTCATTCATTCATTCATTGGTATTGGGAAATGAATCCTCAGGTGTTCTGCCTCCGAGCTACACCCCCAGCCCCTTTTTATTATTTTCAAAACAGTCTCACTCAGTTGCTGAGAGTCTTGCTAAAATGCTCAGACTGGTCTCCAACTTGCAATCCTCCTGTCTCAGCCTCCTACGTGCTGGGATTACAGGCGTGCACCAGCACACCCGGCTGAGACTAAGCTTTACAAGTGTTCACTTGGGGCTCAGGTGACAGAAGCCATGGTCACGTGTCCCTCTCCCCTAAGCAGGGCTCCTTCTTGGCCTGGTGTCTCACCAACCCCCTCCTATCAAACACAGAACCAGACTTTCCTTCTGCTTCGCCACTTCCCGCCTAAAATGATGGCCAATCAGAAGGAACCTGTCTCCGGCCAATCAAGGCTGGAGTCTCGACTTGGGGCCCGCCCCGAAGCTGTGGCAGCCAATGGCTGGGGCAGAGGCAGTGAGCCAATCAGGGCACAGCTCACTACGCAGCGACAGTAGTGGGAGCATGGCGACGCAGGAGAGCGGAGCGGAGGGCGTGGCCCGCTGCCGAAAGAAGCCGTCATGGTGAGTCCGAGCACCCGAGGCTCCGAGCGCGTGCTTACCCCTAGTGCTGGGTCCCCGGTCACACAGAGGCGCTCTGGCGAGGGGCCCGAGCTTCCCTCCGAGTGGTGTTTTGTGCGTGGGCAGACGCTATTGACGGCCCTGAAAAGCAGAAATCAGATCTGGGAGCAGCTGCGCCCCCGGATCCTCCGGCCCCGCCGCCGCCGCCGCGTGGAGGGCTGGGCCCGCCTGGCCGGCCTTTGAGCGGGCCGGCCTGTTTTGATCAGGAGCACTGGTGCCCGGAGCCCGGGCCTGCTGGGCAGCTGCTGAGCCAGCGTTTTAGAAGGCCCTGGGGGAAACAGAGTGGTCGGCCGCAGGGCCTGGCTGTGTGCCGACCCGGAACCCGAGGTGGGGTTCTGAGCAATGGGATCCCCAAGGACTGTGCGCAGAGCGCGAGGCTCCTCGGCCCCCAGTGAGGGTCGGGGCTGGATCTGAAGCTGGACGCACCGGGACTCCGGACTGCAGGGAGCCGCGGGCGGTGGCGGCTCCTGCTGCCTCCCAGCCGGCCAGCAGGGCCCTGGCATGGGTGGACGTGGATGGGGCTCCAGGGTTAGCAGTGCGCTTGAACCTTGACGCGGGAGAATGCCCCTGAGTTCAGTCTGACACACACACACACACACACACACACACACACACACACATTGAGAATTGGTCTTCTCCCACAGGAGGGAAACCTTGTGAATTGGGGAGGGGGAGCACTTGGGATTGAACCCAGAGGCATTCTACCTCCAAGGGGCTCCCCCAGCCCTATTGGATTGTTTATTCTGAAACAAAGTCTTCTACTTTGCCGAGAGTCTCACTGTATTGCAGAGGCTGCTCTCCACCTGCCGTCCTCCTGTCTCGGCCTCCTAAGTAGTCAGATTGCTGGGCTGTGCCACCATTCTGGGCTGCTGCTCAAATTTTAATTATTTTAAGTGTAAAGGGGAAATACCTTCTGTGAGCCACTGGGTTAAAGGAAACTTCAGGAACAGAACTTTGTGCACTTTACCACTTTAGGAGATACTATAAGTATTTATTTTGAGGTACTGGTTTGGGACTCAGGGACATTCTACCTCTGAGCTATACCACCAGCCTTTTATTTTGAAACAGGGTCTTGCTAAGTTGCTGAGGTTGGCCTTGAACCTGTGATCCTCCTGTATTAGCCTCCCAAGTACTAGGCTTACAGGCATGTGTCATCACTCCTGGACTCTCATTTATTCTGGATGAAAAGGAATCTGACACTATCTACAGAGTCATATCTACTTTTTGATCCCACTCACACCCAAAGTAGGACACAGGTTACTCTGCTGCCGCTTTCTGTGTAAATGAGTGGAAACCCCCCAAGGATCTAATGAAGCAGAGCAGGTTCTATAAGCTACAGTAAAGGACAGCCACAAACTGGAATATTATGCAGCAGGGAACAACGAAGAACTTGCCCCACACCACACACACTTTTTGCAGAACTGGAGATTTAATCCAGAGGTACTCTATTACTGAGCTACATTCCTGGCTGGTTTCATTTATTTTTAGATGGAGTCTTGCTAAATTGCCCGGTTGGATGGGAACTTGGAATCTTCCTGCCTCAGTCTCCCAGGTGGTTGGGATCAAGGCATGGCACAGTGCCTGACTCTTCGTGTGTGTGTGTGTGTGTGTGTGTGTGTGTGTGTGTAGTACTAGGGATTGAACCTAGAGTCCTACCTTCGAGCTACACTACATCTCTAGCCTGATTGTATTTCTTATTTGGAAACAGGGTCTCACTAGGTTGATGAGGGTCTAACTACTTGCTGAGACTGTCCTTGAACCTGCAATCCTCCTGTCTCAGCCTCCCAAATACAGGAATTACAGGCATTCACCATGATGCCCACTTGTTTTTAGGAAAGGGTAGAGATGCACTCAAGGGCTTGCTTCTGCTCTTTAAAGCCAGATGGCACAACCCACTCAAGAACGTTCCATCCTAGAATGAATGCTCCCCTTGGTTGCAGAGGGGAAATGAGTTTTCTTTCCTTGCTCTTCCTGGCCAGGGAGTTTGCAGCCAGGCCCATGCTCTCTGTGGATGAGATGCACATGTCAGCGACTGGCTTGAGACTCATTACAAGCAAACAAGTCAAAGCAGACATCAACAGGTTAGGCCAGACTGCACACCGTGAATGTGGACACCTAGTGGACAGGAGGGGCACTACACCTGCACCAGGTCAGACCGGAGGTGTGCGCTCCGGAGCAAGGATGAGCCTCCCTCTGTACCTTCCCCTGGGGGCACTTGAGCCTCAGCCACTGTCCCTTAAATTCAAAACATTGTTATGATGCAGGTGTCCCTCCTGTGACCATCGAGTGGCACTACTGACCACACCCCCTCAACCGGGCCACGGGCACTCTAAGCAGGTGGGCCTGGCCTCCCTTGTCACCGGACACACCAAGCAGTGCTTTCCTGCTTGTGATCTGGAAACAGACACGAGAGGACATGAAAAGTCAATACAATTATTCTTTGTTTAATAAATACTCTTAGTGCTCACACTAAGAGTTCAGGCAAAACAGTGACAGAGGAGGAGCACCCCGCCAGGAGGAGGGCGGCCCTGGTGCTCCCGGTGGTCCTCCCCGTGGTCCTCCACGAGGGCTTCTTCCTCAGGGCTGTGTCAGCCCCTCTGGTCAGCTTGACGTTGCAGTGTGCAGAGTAGGTGTGAGGCTTCTTGGGGCATCTGTGGGGTTCCTCAGATTGTCTGAAAAGAAGAAATATGAAGAAAGTGTAACAGCATGCAGGCAACAGAACTCTCAGTGCACCTGATGCGGGCGGTTCCTGGTCAGTGCAGCGCAGAGCATGAGAAGAGTGATGGCGGCCTCTTCCAGGAGTCAGAAGAACCCCTGGGAACAGAGATGCACACTGTCACACGAAAACAGAAAATCCACATACAGTGCAATAAATGACAAAAAGGAAACGTTGCCACATGATATCAAAGCCTTTACAATAATGTCTCGAAAATAAGGAATAAAAGACTACCGGCAATTTCATATACACATGCTAGAAATCTGAATAAACGATTCAAAGAAAAAATGACGAAAGGCTCTTAACCTCACTCAAAATGGAACAATTCAAACTAAAACTGCTGAGATACCTGTTCTCATGTCAGTGCCAATATTCCAAAAGTCACAACTGGGAGTGTATCCAAATGAGGAGAGGGATTAATAAAATACAAAATGATATTAATAGGGAAAAGTAGCAAAGTCAAAAGTTCATTATTTGAGGAAAGTAGGGCAAGTCTTTAGTGAGACTTCTCAAGGAAAAAAGGTAAGTCTTAAATGTTTATATTTAAAATTAACAAGAAGACTTGTCTTCCAAGGTAGCAGGATAAAGACAGTAGATAGATAATATGAACAAGTTTATGTCAATATACCTGAAAATGTGTGCAAAAATGGGAAAACGTCCCGAAAGTGATTTATGAAGAAATGGTAATTGTAAATATTGCAGTAGCTGGTACATAAATTTAATCACTTGCCAAGAAACGTACACACACACACACACACACACACACACACACACACACACGAGGACCAAATGGTGTTATTGCCTAAATATAAAAATTTCAGTGAGTTATACGAATCTTACTGAAAAATTTCAACATATAGACCAAAAAAAAGCCATACTCCAAATAATTCCTCTAAGAACTATAATGTTAATATCAAAACCAAAGACAAAGTCTCAGAACCATCTGTTTCTGGATTTGCAATTTCATAAATGTTAAGGAGTTCACTTACTGTATCCCCTGGCTTCACTCTCTGTAACTGCTCTTAGTTTCTTCTTATCTTCTGCTCATTGAGTGGTTACTTTTATAACTCTATACAACTTCTAAGCTCTCTCTCCTTCTAGAGGATCTGTGCTGCTGTGATTCTGTTGACCAAGGCTTTGTCCTCAAACTGCAGCTTTAGATGGAAAAGAATCCATCTTTGAATCTGAGCATAAATCCATTAATCATTACGCACATGTGCGTCAGGAGCAGGTTTGGTCACCCGAGGAATTGCAAGGACGGCCAGGGTGGACCTCAGAAAGAGAGTGATGACAAAGTCAGTTGTTGTACTCCACAGGTGGTCCACAGACAGTCACCGACAGCCACCCAATTCCCTGCTCCGCAGGGTCAGCCTCCAAAAGGCCCCTGCAGAGGAAACAGTCAAAACCATATTTTTTAAAGGATAAGTCACAATTTTTTTTTTTTTTTTGCGGTACTGGGGATTGAACTCAGGGGCATTCTACCTCCGAGCTACACCCCCAGCCCCATTTTTTTTATTCTTTATTTTGAAACTGAATCTCACTAAGTTGCGGAGTGCCTCACTAGGTAGCTGAGGCTGGCCGCGAACCCGGATCCTCTGGTCTCAGCCTCCCGAATGCTGGGATTACAAGCGTGCGCCACCACGCCCGGCGATAAGTCACAATTTTAATCCTTCCTATTTTCTCAATGCAGGGGCAACCAAATATGTGAAACTTGAGCCCCAAATTAATGAAGGCAGGAGAGCTGTCAGGACCTGGTGCTTCATGGCGGGCTGTTGCTCTCCGTGGATCTACAATGCCTCCCACTGCTGACGTTATTACTTAAAGACTAGTAAGTCCTGGCCACCCTGATCCAAGCTTGGGGTTTAGCACAACTTTTAATCAGGTAGAGATGTAAAAAGTGCTGTTCTCTTTGTAATAAATGCAATTGCTGCACCATATAATTCACAAAGGGGATAATCGTCTTGGCAGTTCTAGGAGGTTTTTGTCAATCGAAAGCCTTTCTTTCCTCTCAGAAGTTGGTAGGGGTGGGGAAATGTGCCCCTGCTCCAACATATGGTGTTTAAGGAAAATAGTATCACATGGAGGTTTGGAGTATGAGGCCTGGTGCACAAGACCCGAGTCAGGATCCCAGTGATCTCACATAGTCATATTAAGTAGCATGCGTAAGACATGGAAGTATGAGCATCCCTGTACCTGTGTAGCAGCTGTAAATTCTAACATAACGGCCTCATGTTATATGTGAACATTGCCACTGGCATCCTTTGCAACCTGAACTAGTGTTTTAGGCCTTCTTGCAGGCCTGTTAATCGTCTTGGCAAGCTCTAAACCAAGGCACCGTTTTTATCTCCATGTTCTAGAGAGAGTGGTTTGCTGAACATCACAGTTGAATAAGTACCAGAGCACAGACTGGATCCTGACTGTCTGACTTCAAAAAACCAGTGCTGCCAAGCACCGTGTCATGCACATATGTCGTATATTTCATGAGAAACACATGCACCATCCTGATAGAATATAACGTGTGTGTGTGTGCTTGCGTGGGTATTAGGAATCATGGCTGCAACTGAAATTGAGATACGTTACAAGGTAAAAAAGAGGCATTGTTACCCCAGTGAAGTAAATATTTGCTTCCCCTTGATATGGAAAAAAATTTCTTAATTGACTTACCTATTAGCTGACTCTTAGAAAAGATGGTAAGTAGGGAGACATTACAGTTGAAACCCAACTGCAGTGAATTGTGTGGAGTTCATTGAGACACACCATCCTAACAGGACCCACAGGACACGGTGACAACTGATGTTAAAGGCTCTGGAAAGAAAAAAATTGTAACTATCTCTATTGTACTTTATTTCTTCTATTCGTTCCTGTGGCCATTTTGTGTGTGTGTGTGTGTGTGTGTGTGTGTGTGTGTGTGTGTGTGTGTATTTCCACCCCTAAAAAAACCTAGTTTCTAGACCTCACATGAAAACCTTCATGATCATCATTTCATAGATGCCTGTAATCAATTACCTTATGCCTTATTAAACAATCATCGAAACTCGTTCAAAAGTCTACTGGGAGTTAATCATCCTAAAATGAAATGTACATGATGTCTATATTAGCAATGAGCAAACTGCTGTTTCTCTTTTTTTTTTTTTTTTTTTTTTTTTGTGGTACTGGGGATTGAACTCAGAGGCATTCTACCTCCGAGCTGTACCCCCAGCCCTATTTTTTATTCTTTATTTTGAAACCGAGTCTCACTAAGTTGCAGAGTGACTCACTAGGTAGCTGAGGCTGGCTGCGAACCCAGATCCTCCGGTCTCAGCCTCCCATATGCTGGGATTACAAGCGTGCGCCACCACGCCCGGCTTGCTGTTTCTCTTTATAAGCAGATATTTGTATGACAAAACCTCACCTCCTCCCACCCCTAGCTTCCTAGCTTGAAGGAACCTAAGGCAGTGTATCTAGGTTGGAACTGAGACAGTGTCCATGCTCAGATAACGGGCAAAATTGCTATTTTCCTACTATCCTATTCTCACAGTCTGAAGAATTGGTTAAACCACTGGGAAGTATTTTCAGTATTTTAGTAAGAACTTATTAGAGACTCATGAAGTCTAGGGAGTCTAGGCAGTTTCCTGAACACTGATTACTGATCTGAGAATAAACTAGTCAACAACAGAAGTCCTGGTTGCAAACATAAAAAACACCTATTAAAGCCCAAAGTTGGAAGAGAAGACAGGTCTCTTTGAGGTGGAATTCTTAATTTTCTAAAAAGTTGGAGAACTGGGGAGGAAGAATTCTCATCCCCGAGTCTGTGATCAGGGTGAAGAGTGGAGGGGCCTGGCATCTTCAGTCCACAGTCTCAACACTGCAAAGGTCCCTGCAGACTCTAGGAAACTTACACGCCTTGGAGACCTAAGCTAAATCTGACCCAGTAAGTTTGACCCCGGGGGCGGTGACATTGTAAACCTGGACAGCTTTCCCCAGGTCATGACTGAGCTCTTCAGTACTGTCAAGAGAGCCGCTGTTTTCTTTCCCTTCCTCCCTGCTGAAGCTCCTGCGTCTCCCCTCTCTTCCCAGGACAACGGAGCTTGTGCAGTGAGCCCAGACTAAACGCCTCTGCCATCCGCCCTGGAGTGCCTTGTAAACCCGGAGTAGAGAGTGAGGAGAGAGGCAGTGGTGCTTGTCTGGGTCCTGAGAGCTCAGAGGGGAGGATCTCTTCCTCCTGCATCTCCAGCTCCACAGTAGAAGAAGCCTTCTCTCCAGGCTCAAGTCTGTCCCTCCCAGAGGTTGGTCCAACCAGATTCCCTCCATCCCAGGTGAATGCTCAAAGCTTAACCCCAGAGCTCAGCACAATTCCTGAGGAATGCAGAAGGCTTTCCTGGCTGGCGGTGGTGCGGCCAGGGAAGAGCAGGTGTTCTGGGCAAGAGTGTCTTTAGAGTACAGAGCAGGAAACACAGCACCCTCCAAACCCACAAACCCGGCTCTTCTTACCATTGCACCATTAAACTGAAAAGAACGAGGCAAACCTGCACACATGCTTCCTTTTTCTTTCTGATTTCTTCCCCCTTCCCTCAGCCTCCCAAGCAGAAGGCATCACCTGACTGCTTCCAGGACCCTCTGCCCTGGGCTCCGACCTGGGACGCTGTGCCTGCCTGCCTGGTCTTCTTCATCATCGCTGCTGGTATTCTCCCATACCCAGTCCTCCTCCTCGATGTATGTGACTGGAGGAAAGTCAGGAGAGAGCGCGGGCCTGTTCCTCCCTGCACCAGGTGACGCCACGCGGCCTCACAGTCACCAACCCCGCCTCTCCTCTGGTTCCCAGGGTTTCCCCAGAGCCTCCACGGCTGCAGTTCTAGACTTGCAAAATGTTTTGTCTCCCTGGACCCCAATCCTCTTTCCCAGCAGGAACCCAGAGTCAGGGTTCTCTAGAGTGAAAGCAGTAATTCATTTCCACAGGAAGGGACAGATTTCAGCGTACGTACTGTTATCCTGGATAGATGTTGAAATCTGCAAAATAGATTTCAGCGTACGTACTGTTATCCTGGACAGATGTTGAAATCTGCAAAATTGAAAACACTGAGCATCAGACCAGGCTGTATATGATACACAGGTCTGTTTTCCTCTTGACGACTTAGGAAACCAGACAAGGAAGGGTGGCTGAGTCGAAGGTCACAGGCCCCATAAACCATGCAGGGGACGCCGGTGGAAAAGGCAGGCGCTTTCCCTGTAGAGTGTACCTCTCAAGTCCACTCAGATGTCACCTCACAATCCCTCATCAAGGAGGAAAGTCGGTGCTGAGGGGAGGGCCTCTACACAGAGCTTATTTACATATAATGCATGTGGGGACTTTGTCCTAGAGAGTCAGGTGTCAGTTGGAAGGAGATTCCCACTCAGCTGCACCCACCAGGCATTACATCTTTTGAGGATAATACTGGGCATGGTCGTTTTCAAGTCTGAATGTCATTGAAAATAGAGGTACATTTCTGTATAAGGCACGGAAAGGTGGTCTTACCTTGTCCGATGCTGGCTCCTCTAGCAGGCCCTCAGGCAGATCTAGGGCAGAGTCTCCAGGTGTTGGAGTGACCTGAAATGACAAAAACAAAGCCATCATGAGGACCACATCATGTCATGATTTATCTGCACATGATTTTGGTTCTTACGCACTGGAACCACAGCTCATGTCAAAGGTCCCCAGAACAAGGATGGGGGTACGCTGTTGGAAAACACACGAGCTCTTCCCAGGGGAGTTATCTCAACTGTACTTAGCTCCTCACTGACAAAGTACTTAATCCAAGGAGGAGACAATGCTTCCAAGCAAGAAGACCCTTGGCGTGCCATGCCATCAAACCCCTGAGGCCGCCATTTGCAAATGTTCCTTTGCATTGGGTATTGGTTGGTAGAGGTCTCTTGTGTTACCAATTGAGAAAACAGAATCTAATCTCTCTATTTTTTTGGGGGGGTTGTGGTCCTGGGAGTGATTTCAGCGGCATTCTATCTCTGAGCTACACCCACAGCCCTGTTTTATTTTACAGGGTCTCAGCAAGTTGCTGAGGCTGGCTGTGAACGTGCAGTCCTCCTGCCTCAGCCTCCCACGTACTGAGATTACAAGCCTGTGCCACCACAACCAGCTAGTATCTAATTTCTGAACTCCATTAAAAAAAAGAAAGAAAGAAACAAGAAATGGAGAAAGTGACACTCTTATTCCAGGCAAAGGAAGGTCCTTTACCCAAGCCTCGGATGTCACTTGTTATTCGTCCCCTACCGATGGCTCCTGGTCTTCCTGAGCACCTGGGATGAAAAGAGGACGTGTCGGTCACTGGTGGCGTGGCTGGGATTTACTCGGGAGTTTTACTTCGTTTAGACCACAGCACAGCCTGGGTAGTTGTGCTCTGAAGAGCAGACGCCGAGCTACTTGTGGAGCGCCTCCTTCGTGGAAGTAGAGGCGATGAGAAAGAAGGAAGGAGTGAGAAAGCACGCCTGTGGCCTCCCGCTAATGGCAACGAGAAGCAGTGGGTCTTCAAATGGCACGAGAGCCCCGTCCCTCACAGCGCTCACGCTGAGGCTCAGACAGATGCTCCAAAACCCACGAGACAGAGATGGTTTGTTTCTTTAGTCAGTTATACAACTCACTGAAAAAAGCAACTAAGATATATACGAGCAACGATGAATCTTGAGGCAAAAAGACCTTGATTTTGTCACAACATCTAGATAAGCTCAGAAAAATAAAATATGATCCTACACAGAAATGTGTTCATGAAGCCAGTTTTCGGCTGAACTCTGACAGTTTTGTATCACTATCTTTTAAAAGGCATGCTCACAAAACCAGTCCAGTCTGACGTCTGAGAAAGTTGATTTTTCAAAGTGTGTGTGTGTGTGTGCGTGTGTGTGTATGTGTGCATGCGTTTGCACACACGTGTACTCCAGCACATGCTGGGGATTGAACCCAGGGGCATTTCACCTCTGGGCTATACCCCCGGCTTTATGTTATTTTTTATTGGGAGTCATTCTCACTATGTTGTGGAGGGCCTCACTAAGAAGCTGAGGCTGGCCTCACACCCACAATCCTGTCTAAGCCTCCCAAGTACTGAGATTACAAGTGTGTACCACCCCAGCAAAAGTTGGTTTTTAAATGCATTATGTAAGTCTTTAGTTTCAGCACTACTGATTGAGCGGGTAAATTCTGTTCACATACTCCTGAACCTCTTCACAGTTTCCTCTTACACGTGGGACACGGACTAACCAACAACTATTATTATTTCTGACATTCCATGGTACCTTCAGATATACCAGTGGTTGGCTGTTCACTGTGGTAAAGGAGGGCTTGGGCTTTCCTTTCTCCTGCCCGGGGCCTGGTGCGGTTCTTCCGGAGGCGCTTCACCCGATGGTACACTAGGAGATGTATTCATAATAGAGTTAGCTCCATGGCAGAAGGCAAGAGAGTTAACACTGACTTGTTCTGAGTCTAAGCTTGTGTTCCCCTCATTCACTGCGCTGGGGCGGGGGTGGGGGGCTCTGGGAAGACCATGAGCTTGGGTGTGCACTCAACACACCTCCCCTCTGGAGAGTGTGGGTGACGCCTTCGTGCACATGGGAAGGTACAGAAAGCCAGAAGAGCAGTGACTGAGAGCAGGGTGCCCGCTGGCCTGGTCCAAGTCCCACTTAGGGCCACGTGACCCTGGAGAAGGCCATGCCGTCCCTCCGTTCCCAGTTCATTGCACGACGATATGAAAATTTTAATATGGGCTCTCTAAGCATTTTGTCATAAGGTAAAAGTAGGTGGAGGTAAAGCCGACTTCCCAAGCGCTCTCTAACGTTCACTGAGTGCCAGAAGGAATGAGCTAGCCGCTTGGTAGTGGTGGGGTCCAGAGAGGGTGTCGGGATGGCTCCGGGGCAGTGGAGAATTGAAATTGTCCCAGTTTACCTGCACACGATGTTTTACGTGGATACGTGGTGACCTCACTGTGCGCTGGGCAGATAAGGGGAGGTCCGTCTACTTTCTCAGGGTACTGAGGTGTGGAGATGCTAAGTGATTTTGCAGAATCATAAAACGGTGATAAATTGCGGAGGGAAATTACATTTGAGTCCCTGGGGACAGAGGCCGCTGAGCAACGGAGACCTCTCCATCCCGTCCTGGAGCCCTGGTCCAGGAGCTCCCCTCACTCTCTCTCAAACCTCCACACCCCAAGTTTAATCGTAGGACAAAGTGGAGTCTCTGGAGGAGATGCCTGGACTAAGAGCAGGTCCCACATCCTAAACCGTGCTTTTTCTTCCACCTTTCAGTCCCGGACCCCGGATAGGACAGTCCCCTC
>PVLC010043258.1:0-12602 GCA_004027655.1 Graphiurus murinus | reverse complement strand
TTTCTCCTGGTTACTGCATGGAGGAAATGAACGAGATTTGAGGAACCAGATTAATAAAAAGGTAAATCCAAGTAAGCTTAAACTGGATCTGGGGTGATGCCCCTGTAGATGTGTATGTAATTGGGAAGGAAAGAAGATTTAAAAATGTAAAGGAGACTGAATCAGCAAAACAAAGCATCCAAGTAGACTTTGAGTCTAAGGAAAATAGAACAATTTAGAATAACTTCTACACTTTTAGCTTGAGCAACTGGAGAGATAAAAATTACCCTTTCCCCTGCCTGTGCTTATAGATAGGCAAACTATAACATCACAGGAACAGAAGGAAAGATACAGTATGGAAAACCTAATCAGTTATTAAGGTTTTATTTCAAAAGGCTTAAAGGCTGTTGCTGGAAAGAAGCATGACATTGTTTTCTGTGGTTGTGTGACTAACTACAGCTAAATTCCCTGAGGCAGTACAATCACCAAGAATCCAACATGACAAGCCAACATCTTACCGAATAACCCTGTTCATCCCTAGCCTAATTGGTATCCCTGTCTCTTAGTAAGTGTAGACACATTTTGAATACAAAACAATTGAAAGCAGGTGAATTTTGTTTTAATCAAATTCAGATGAAATTATTTAGATGTATGAAACACAATGAGGCAATGGTTATTTACTTTTTTCAACCAAAGTTTGTTAGAAAAATACACTAAAATTGTCTTTGTATAATCTTTCCAGTGCAATTTTAAGGATTTGAAATAACAATACACATCTAATGGTTATACACTGAGTTGTGCAATGTGCCAGACCATTTCCATGTATCATTTAGTTGCCCCAAGAATTCCACCAGTTTTAATATTATCTCTCTTCTTTAGATAAAGAAACAAGGCTCCAAGAATTTATTTATCCAAAATAATTTTTTAAGAAGAGTGAAGCCAGGTGTGGTGGAACATGCTTGTAATCCCAGCATTCAGGAGGCTGAGACCGGAGGATCCGGGTTCGTGGCCAGCCTCAGCTACCTAGTGAGGCACTCCGCAACTTAGTGAGACTCAGTTTCAAAATAAAGATTAAAAAATAGGGCTTGGGATATAGCTCGGAGGTAGAATGCCCCTGAGTTCAATCCCCAGTACCGCAAAAAAAAAAAAAAGAAGAGTGAATATTCAAATACAAACTATTTGGCTCAAGAATGTATTTCATTACCACATGCTTTCACAGTTTTTCCTTATAAAATATTTTATTATAATTCAAAATCAAGTAAATATCAATTATGGTATAGCTAAGTAAACTCACTAAGGTTCAGAAGAAGGTATACTTGTTTTCCACCATAGAAAGTACCATGTTTAGTCACAATATCTTCTGATGGAAACACAATTGCTTTTGGAACTGCTAAGTTCCACCACTAAATTGTTATGAAAATTCAATTATTCACTTTAATTAGATATTTTATGTAATGTCTATCATCAAAAAATGCACATCTGTATAACATTAAACATATTTCACTTGAAATTCTTAGTTACTCTAAATATGTCAAGGGATTCTCTCTACTTTACAAAAAAATACAAGGTAGTGTTTGGATGAGGCCTTCTCTGGTCACTCATTAGACAGATGATACAAAGGTAGCATGAAGGCAGTGAGCCAAGTAGTGATACACAGTCATCTTGTCCAAACCTTTAAAACTATGAAACTTTCCTTTCACCCAGAGAATTGTCTGTTTCTGATGTCAGGCTGCACCCTGACATTGTGCTAGGTACTTTACAAGTACGTCACAGCAGTACCATACAGTAAATTTTGAATTGAGTTGAAAATGAGAAAATCAAGGCCCAGACAGCTTAAACTATTTTTTCAGGACCAACCCAAGGATGAGTTCAGAGCAAAGATTCAAACCTTGCACATTTAAGTGAAAAAATTTAAGAGACGTCTACTCTGTACAATTTACTTCTACTTTAGAGTCCACTTTCTCATATGACATAGGTGTTTAGACTACACTCTTAAGTTCAACTATTCTTTCATAGAATATGTCCCAAGATATTCTTCTGAAATAATCAAGTGTTCCCCTAAAGTAAGCAATAAGGTGTCTGGAATTAATGACAGAAAAATACACATTGCTTTACAAATTAGGATACAGTTAATTTCTAAAAGTCATCTGAAGACATTGTTGTTGTTTTTTTTCCTGCCATAATTCTTCACTGTTTAATCCATGTAAGACATTTTAGGTGGTTCTGAAAATACTTTGCTATTTAAACATTAAAATATAATTTCATCTCCATATATTGTATTAGCATGGAGTAGTCACCAGTGTTCTCTGCATTGCTGTTTTGTTGGTTGGTTGGTTGGTTGGTTTTGTGGTACTGGGAATTGAACTCAGAGGCATTCTACCTCTGAGCTAAACCCTATTTTTTACTCTTTATTTTGAAACAGGGTCTCACTAAGTTGCACAGTGCCTCACTAGGTAGCTGAGGCTGGTGGTGAACCTGGATCCTCTGGTCTCACATTGCTGTTTTTTATAACTTGTGATTTCCAGTCACCTTATGTATAAAAATCTCATAGTCAAGAGGACACTAAAATGCCTTCTTGTTTAACATACTCCTCTGTACCTCACAATTCCATGCCCTTTCTCAAGTGGAAAGATCACTCTGTTATCAAAAGACCTTAGAAAAGGCTGAACAGCGATTAATTGTAGACTCAAGCAAAATAGTGGACTATTTGATTTCTTCTAATCCTAACACTCCTGATGAATCTTCACCAGATTTGGCCCTAACCTAGGTTCTGATGTCGAGCTTAGAGTCTGGTACAAGGAAAGAGCTCAAAAAACCTTTACTCCCCACATTTTCCATCCTACTTCCTGGATTTCTTTCTCTTTTTCCTAAGGGCTAGGCTCTGACTCAGTACCTCCTTTCTTTTTTGGGGTTATGAAATTCTAACAGACTCCTCCTTTCCACCTCTTTTGTTTTGAAGTAATAGGTTAAAGGGCTTCATATAGAAAGGCTTCCAAAATATAAGAAGTCAAGTCTCATGTACTTATGAGAGGCATGATGAGCTATATTTGAGAAAGTAAATGAACTTGAGTCTGAACTACTTTGCTTCAAATGTGGGCTGTTGTATTTCTTAGCAGTATGACATGAAGAGATTCACTTAATACACTTCCTCATTGTAGATTGAGCTAATAACTACCTCATGTATTCACTGGAGTATTTAATATATATGATGTGTTAAACACTTAGGACTGTCTTACACATGATAGGTATAAAATAAATGTTGCTCTTCCTTCAATTTCCTATTAACACCAAACCCAAGAAAAGGGAACAAAATTTGGTGAAATATCACAATGTTTATTAAAGATATTATTTCAACAGTAATAGCATAGTTTAACATGCAGTGATACTATAGAGTATAAACTAATGAGTCTTATCTATGCATTACTGTATTAAGAGAAAATAATTGCTAAGGATAATTTGAAGTGCACTGAAATCAAATAGAAGTACCCAGTGAAGCCAATCTCAGACTATAAATGAATGCTAAGTGCAAAAATGGCAAGAGAAAAATCTGTCTTCTTTTTCATGGATATTATGTAAAAATTAATTTGTACTGAGACATTTTGAGAATTCTTTTTATAAGATGAGACTTTGAAGTTAGAAAACACAGTTACTCTGTGAGAAAATCTGATCAAGTTTAGCTAACTTAAATATCAAGAGAGTAAAAAATTTCCACAAAATCAGATCTTGCTGAAATACAATGTCAATAACAGCATAGCATGGTAACATTATTATTAAGACATATCATATCATGTATGTCAGATAATATTTGCAAAAATCTATAAGATTGGCATTAATAGTCCTACCCTGCAGAGGAGAAAACAGAGACTGAGAGCTTTAATGCTTTGTTCAAGATCATTCTGTGAGGAGGAATAGTGTCTGGATTTGAACCTTAGTCTGCCAAAGTCCTCATCCTCTTGTTTGCATTTGAGGTTGTCACAGAAGATACAAGATAACTAGAGTAAAAAAGGTGGAGGCACCCAAACTGCTCTGGAGGCTTTGGGCTACCTTGACTCTTTGTCCAACTTGAAGTCAGCCACCAAAAGACAAACTGTTATCACTCTCTAGTTTCCCACTTAGACTTCCACCAAGGATATGCACAAGACCTAGACCTAGAATTACCTCCAGTTCCCGCATCTCATTCTTGCACTCAGGCTGTAGAACAGAAATCTGTAGACAAAACCAGTCAAGGGCTGGGTGAGCATGGAAAAGCCAGGCACAGTCACTTCAGTGGGATCATCTCATCTCCCCCTGGGACATACTCCAATCCTAATTGACAAGGACCTTCTTTATAACTCACAGGCTCTTGTTACCAAAGCCTTCTCTTATTCCCATGTATTGTTTTCTGTTTTCTCAGAGTTGTGGAGTTCCATCAACAGAGAAGATTCTAACTGCTTTCATTTTCATGTCTTGGCCCGAATTTGAACTTCAGCAATTCTACTCATCAGTTGATGAATTTAGATAAGTCTTTTAATCTCTGTAATATTAGGCTTCTATTGTTTATCATGAAAATTATTATGTTTATTCTCAAGAGATATTTGGAAGGAAACTCTGTCTAGCATAGCCCCTTGCTCAAAACTCAAAAGAGCTATTTACAATTTTGGGTCCTATAATACCCTGTCTTTGCCCCTTATGTTAGTTCTCTTTTACTTGGACTTTCAGAAGAGTAGAACTGGAAGTATTTGAGCTCCTCCACTCCCTCCTATCACCACCACATTTTTAAAAAGCTGATAATGAAAGTGAGACCCAGAAGTAGTGGAGTTGCATTCACAGCAGAGCTGGCTGATTAGGGATCTTGTGAAGGTTTCCTCCCACCCCACTTTCAATGTCTTCACGGCCTCTATGGCTCCCTCTAAGGACCTGAAGAGAGCCTTCACTTGATGCTGCAGACCTATTTACACTATTTTTCTTCCATCTTTCTCTAAGAATGTCTTCAAATAATACTTGGCTGTAGCCTCTATCCTTTCCCTGTCAGTTTTCCTTGGAACCACCCACAATTTAGCTTTCATTTCAACCCTAATGATATTACCAAATCCCATTTTTTAACCAATAGTTATTCTTCTTTTCTAAGTCATATGACTACTTTGGTAATTTTTATGCCCCATGTGCCTAGCACAAATCTGGAACATAACATTCAATATAAATATAAACACACACACACACACACACATATTTGTTAAATGGATGAACTGGATGAATAATCAGTAACATCAACTCCCTTATTCTTGAGATTCTCTCCTTACTTCATTTCTATAGTACTACTTTTCTGTCTTCCTTGCTTACTACTTTTGCCTCCTACCTCTCAAAATGGGTACTTATGACTTTTTGTTTCTCTCTACATGACCCTCATTCTACAGCAGTAGCAACTGCTGGTTCTTGAGTCTATAGCTGCAGCTTAATTCATTTATTCCATGCTGTAGTTCATCTAATGGATGGTCATTCACCACATGTATAGCTCTCTGTCACCCCAAACTTGATGCACAAATGCAAAAAAAAAAAAAAGAAAAGTCAAATTCCTCTTCACTTCCCATTTCACTGGAATGTTGACATTAACATCATTCTCTCACAACTCCGGGCTTAAAATTTAAAATGTCTTTTGTTTTTCCACTTATTTTTGGTTCCCTTCTCCATTAATCAGACTCTAAGCCTTAATAGTTCTCTAAAGTATTTCCTTCTGCTCTGCCTCAAAGCACCCTCACTTCACTACCCAAAGCCATTCTTTGTGACCTTTTCTAATTCAAACTCTTCCTTCCCAAATATGGCCTCCTTAGGAAACCTACAATGGCCCCACAGTTTCAATCAGGCCATATATATATCCTATTCTGCCTCTTCCTTCTTTGAAGCTGTCATTGTATATATGCTTATTTTTTAAGTCATCTGCCTCTTCAACTAAATTATGAAGGAAGAAAGGAAGGAAGAAAAGAAGGAAGGAAAAAGGAAGGAAGGAAGGAAGACAGGCAGGCTATTGCCTTTATCTCTAACTTCTCAGAGCCCCACATTGAACCTAGAACATGAAAATATCTACATATATACATTAAATAGGAAATGGATTAATCATTATTTATGGAGATTAACTTTTCTCCAAAAAGTTTCCATTAATTTTGTCTTCACAGTATCACTAAAACTTGGACACTGATACTACATTCTTGAAGAGTTTCACCCAAAATGCTTACAAATGTTTTACATACTTGAAGGGGGCCTACCCTTTTTGATAAAAAATGTGCTTAAGCAGAACCCACAATTTCCTCATTCTGCCAGATGAATGAGGTGTTCCTATGCTAAGATTCACTGAGTCATCTATCTTTTTAAAGAAATGACTGTGTAGTCTTCACAGGAAAGACTGTGAGATGCCCCAGTTCACATGAATCACAGTTTCAATTGTGGACAATGTAGTAGGGTTCACTCAGTTTCTCTGAAGTAAACCTTGAGACTGTGACTTATTCTAAATCACTGATTTCCTCCCTCAGATTAGATTTGAATACACTCACCACACACACACACACACACACACACACACACACACACACACACACACACAAATGAGGAAAGTGGTTTCTACCCAGACAAGCTGGAGGTACTCAAGCAAGTGGTTCTGTGATGGTAGGAAGCAGATGTTTACCATTCACATTTGCAATGGTCAGATAAATAAAGCTCACTTATATAAAATTCTATATCATAAATTATAGTTTTATCAAAATATTAACAACATACTACTAGGTTCTTATGTCTCAGAAGCTGAGGTAAAGAGAAAAAAACTGGTCTGAGATTATTAATTTTATGAAAAGTGACATAAGTAAGGCTTCACATTTGAAGAAGTTCTGAGCAAGTTTAAATTTCCTAAGGCATAATTTTTAATCCTGTTAAAGCTTACAAATATATTAAAAATAGTACTACCAGTACTTACTTATGTGAGATGAATGAATGAATGAATGATTTTGGTGAGATATATTCTCTAGAATGACACACCATCTTACTGTTTTCTCCTCAGCTTTAAATTACAGTAGTAATAGAATCCAATATTTTTTAGCATATAGCATATTAAATGTTTATTTAATTTTACAATCTCATTTAACTCTTATAATGTATTTTAATAAACCATTTAGTAGTTCCATTTGTATTTAAATACTAGTTGTTAGGAACCTTAAGATTTTTCCTTTTTCCTCACTGCTAATAAATGTTAGGAGTAGATTTTCTTTCTTTCTTTTTTGGTACTGGGGTTTGAACTCAGGGGCATTCTACCTCCAAGCTACACCCTCAGTCCTATTTTATGTTTATTTTGAAATAGGGTCTTGCTAGGTTGATGAGAGTTTCATTACTTTCTGAGGCTGTCCTAGAACCTGCGATTCTCCTGTCTCAGCCTCCCAAGTATTCAGATTAAAGGCGTGTGCCACCATGCCTGGGTTTAGGAGTCACTTTTCAATCTATCGGTCCAATATGCATGCTTTCTGCCCTCTATCTATGATACACCATTCACACAGGTGTCCGTTCTTAAGTTCTGAAGGTCCAAACCTAGGTCCTGCAAAGTTTTTCTTTCTCCCTCCCCCCCCCCACTAAGTAGTTAAAAGAAGAAACAAAATTTTACTTCAGAGTACAATGTTCAGATTAGGAAGACCTATGTGTAGAAACCAGTTTCATTGATTTCTCTGTGTAAATGAATGGAATGTTATTTATTCCCCTATACCTCCAATTTCTCATTAATAAAATGAGATTACTATCTAGACAGTCATTCTTTCATACATACAGCAAATATTCATAAGCACTTACTGTGTGTCAGGTATCCATTTGAACATTAGAGGAAGAGCAATATATAAATAATAGCAGGTGTGGGCCCTCATATAGTGTACAACCTCAATTTTATACATGCAGCCCAGAATTCATATGAGTACAATAATCTAAAAGTATGAAGCATTTTACTATTGAACTAGCCCAAATACCATTGACCAGAGTTTTTCCTTAGTAATCCATTTATTCATTTTTTACTTTCACAAACTATTCTCATTTCCTTCTATGTGATTAATTCTTCTAGACAGAGCCCTGCTTAACCTGAATCCATAAACAATGATCGAATTATTATATGTACATATTTCTTTAAATAGAAACACGAGCATGCATACACATGCACATTCTCATTTCTAGAAAGGATCTGAGGTGGCCTGTTAGTTAATTTAAGAACTCAGCTGGTTGCTCTTAGCAACAGTCTTCAACAGTTCTGCCTAGTTGGCCAGGATGATTTCTTAAAGGGAATAAAGCATTTGAAATAGTTTAACTAACAAATGGGTTAAAAAAATATATGTTTTAACTGGACTTAGTTCTGAAAAACTTTCATAGGAATTAGTAACTCTGGTTGGAATGGAGAAGATGCTATTGCTGAAAAGCTCAGTACACCTAGGAGAATTTTCTGACATCTCTCCTTGTACCACTCAGTGGCTACCTGTTTACAGAAAACCCAGGAGACCAGAGAACCACATAGTCAGAATCCTGGGGGAACACTGGAGCTAGATTTTGTTTTGTGAAGTACAAGACCAGCTCTCGGATCAGTCTTACTACAAAGCAATAACTTCTACCTAAGATGCTAGACAATACTAGATTCTGAGGCTGGCAGAGAGATGAAAGATGTCAGCTTATGAGCAATAAAACCAAGCAAATCCCTTCCAGCTGTTAAAAAATATAAATTGTTTTAATATTAATATAAATTAACTCAAAAAAGTAGGTTTCTGTGGGAGTTATGTTTATAGCCATTCGTGTATCCCTTTATTCCTAAGTACTTATCAACCAACTTATTGGTCTTGGTCATGGGGATTGAGAGATTCATCTATTTGTTCACTCAACATATATTTATGAAATACCTCACTTTTCCTTCTACTCTCATGAAGCGGAGGTCACTAGAAATTATTTGCAGCTGAAAGTCTCCTAAAATGAAGTATGATGGGTATCACTATAGAGGAGGTATGATAAGCTTTAACAAAAGTAATTTTATACTGGGAATTGAATTTGGGGGTGTTCTACCTCTGAGTTATACTCCCATTCCTTTTAATTTTTAAACAGGGTCTAGTTTTATTATTTTTATTTGTTACTTTTATTATTACATTTTGACGCAGGTTGCTAAATTGATGAGGCTGGCCTAGAACCTGCAATCCTCCTGGCTCAGCCTCCCAAGTACTGGGATTACAGGCATACATCCTCACACCTGGCAACATCCTTCTTTTTTTCAAATTAACAATATGCTTCAGTTGTGTAAGTAACTACAAAAAAAAATATTACATAACCAAGTCTTCCAGCAAACATAATATGTTGAGCAGTTACTATGTTGTAAGCACTAAGCTAGGCACTGAAGTGTTTGAGAGAAGTAGATAAGTCATGACTCTGACCCACTACAATGTTTGGAGCTTTGGGACAATTTAGCTCAACATGATTGAGAGAAATCGTGACTTCATAGGAGCAGTGAGAATATGGTAGCCAGAATGCCTTCCATGAGGAGATGACACAAACTGAGTCCTGACAAATACATATGGATATTATTAAATTTCTTTGGCCTCCTTTCTTGAAAAGAGCCCATAGTATGCATAGTAAGACACTGGGCAACTGCATATTTGCTAAATAAACTAATGGTGTTACTCCTGGCAAGTAGAATGTTTATATGGAACAATTAAATAACCATACAAGGTGCTAGATGACTCAGAGCCAAAAGCAAATATACAATGAGTGCTTTGGGAGCTCTGAACAGCCAGATCATGTGCAAGGGAAGGACTTCAACCTGCATGTTAGGATTATTTTTTAAGGTAAGCAACTGTAAACATACTATATAAACCATCTTCTTAATATTTTCTGAATGGCATTTCAATACAAGTTGATAAATTCACTATAATTTAACATTGAATCATATTGAATGGAACTGGGTCTGTAAGGGGTTAATAAGAAGGATCTTCAAAGCCACCTTCACCTATGAGGCACAATATCAAATCCTAACATTAATATTCTGGGACTGATGAAACTCATTTTGACAAATTTGTGTCCCCAGACAGGAAGTAAGAAAGCAATCTTGATATTTAACCAGACAGAAAAAAGAAAAGCCAAACCTCTGCAAGTCTATTTAAATCTATTCATTATTTCTTAATTTGCAAAACATTCAGTTACATCAAAATAGATGTTCTGATGTTGCTCTACAGTTTTCCTGAACTGCTTTGGAGATAAACTAAGTAAAAAAATCATAAATTAAATGTAAAGAAAACAAATGAACCAAAAAAACTACCACAAGAAGACTAGGGCTTTCATTTGGAAAGGGAACTATCTGAGGTCCCTCCTCTAAAGATATTTATAAAGAAGATATATACACCAATGTCACATGTTCATTCAAAATTGCACATCTTGCTATGCTATGGTAAAATAACACACTTTTTGTTGCCCTTTCAGGACAGAAAATTTAGGAAGTATCTTCCCGAATCCATAATAATGGAGCAACAATAAAGTGCATGAAGGTCTGGTAACATCTAAAAATAATCCAGACTGGGCATGGTGGTGCCTGTAATCCCAACACTTGGAAGGCTGAGGTAGGAGAATTTCAGGTTCAAATCCCAGTCTCATCAACTTAGCAAGTCTCTGAGCAACCTAGAAAGGCTTTGTTCCAAAATTTTTTTAAAAATAGGTAGGGCTAGACGTATAATTCAAAGGTAGAATGCTCTAGGTTCAATCCTCAGCACCACAATAAGTAATGAATGAATGAATGAATGAATGAGAGAGAGAGAGAGAGAGAAAGAAAGATAGTTCAAACAGTCCTAGCAAATATAGTTCCAGAGGGAAACAATGAGATGTTGGTTGTTAGTAGAAAGTTGGCTAAATTCAGAAGAACTCTGTAATTGATTTTGTCTGCCTTCCTAGAACCTAGAATACCTAACACCTAGGCCTCTTTACACAAAGCTAAAGATCTTCATTTTTCAGTCAAAGTTATATTTGGGTCTACAAATCTCTGTAGGAGAACCGGGATTTGGGCACATGTAACTTGTTGAATTTTTTGGCTTGATACTAAAAGTATAAATAACTAATAATGGAACCATACTGGAAGTAGAAAGTCAATATCTAGGTCCTGGACTCCTCAAGTGAGATGTAAAAGAACAGGAGACAGGCCAGCAGTGCCCTCAGTTAGCCTGACAACACACTCTCACTTCTATCTATTCTAGGAGCGCAAAAGGCATTGCATTTCCAAACTATGAGTTGCCTGCCTGCAAGAGGTTGGAAACCAAAGGAGAGAAGAAACCAATACCTTGAAGAAGCCATTCAGCTGTACTTCCACCTTTACTGTCTGAAATGCTTACCTGTCTTTATTATACAGGTTTGACTTGGCATGAATTCCATACAGCCCCTTCACGGTGCACTCTCCTGCCCCGCAAGTAGGCAACGCATACTTATTTTGATCACATAATGAGTGTGATGGGGCAAGCACCAGCCTCCCTCACTTCTTTTTGCCTCCTCCAAGGAATATCTTGGTTCAATGCTTTGGAAGCATGGGCAGTTCCCAGGAAATACTCAGGGATGGAAAAACAAGAAAAAGAGAAACTTTCTGTAAGCTTCTAGTCAGAATCCCGGACTTAAACTCCAGTGCCACCAATACAGGTTTTGTGACCATAGGCAAGCTATAATGTCTTGAAAGGGACTCTAAAGGATATTCAGTATAATCTCAATTAGTTATGCGATTACCTGAATAATATCATGGAGAAATGGGCTTTAGTTTGATGTTTGAATGTCTCTACTGAAGAGAATTTTTAATTCAATGTGTTTTGTTTTACTCATGTATAATATATCTATCTCAGAGCTACTGAGGGACTAAAGATAAATGTGTTACAGAATTTTATATATTTATGTATATACACATATATACACATACAATTCTGAAAAATATATAGAATAAAAGTATACATATATATAGAGAGAAATCATTTTAAAATATGAATAAGATCAAGATTGGGTGTTATTTCCAGCTAGTCAGATAAAGCCATTACAAAGAGATAAGTCCTGTATGCAACAAGGAAATACACAATCCCCATCTCCAGCCTCTGAAGCCCCACGATCACCTTCATCTGAGGTCCTTAGTGAAATTCAACTTTCTACTTTATTGAAAGAACAAATGCACAGTTTGCATAGCCCTAATTTCCTATTTCCCAACAGCTATTTTTCCCCTTGCAAATTTCTCAAGATAAGAATTTCAAACCTCAGAGCTCTGGAGGATGCCTGCTCTCTCTTCAGCCAAAACAGGCATCCGGTTTCTACAATAAATGAGATCATAGCATCCCTACTCACACTGCTGTAGATAAGAACCTGTCAGCATTTTCATTAGAAAACCTTTTTTCTTCCCTCTGGCTTGAGAGACCAACCATAGCAATTTGCTGAGGAAATAGCTCCAGCAAAGGACAAAATACAAGACTGAGCACAGAGAGAAAATGTTTTCATTTTACAGAACTGAAGAAAGGTTTACTTGGGGATTAGGCAGCCTGCAGAATCCCAAGGATCATTCCTTTTATATGGTCATTTGGCCTTTTAAATAAAGAAAATATGGTTTACTGATACTTACAGCAGGATTTTCTCAGGCAGCAAAT
>PVLC010043257.1:0-12584 GCA_004027655.1 Graphiurus murinus | reverse complement strand
CTTTCAGTTATTTCAAATATTTATACTGTTTTGCTATTTCCCCCCTGGTATTAAAAGAAAATGTTTATTATAAAAATATAACAATATAGATAGCGATAGTTGTAAAATAATGGAACTCTACCATGTATGCATCATATTATCTCAATTCTACTCTATGCCTCAAGGCCAAGATGGGAACATTTAGTCTTTTATGTTGTTGGTGGTGGTGATTTGTTTTCTTTGATCTCAGTCTCAGTGTATTTCAGGTAAGGGTTTTTTCTTTGTAACTCTAACTGATACCTCCACAGGACATGGCAAACTATGTGTAAAAATAAAGTTGCATTCACAGTAATAATCCTCTCTTTACTGGCGCTTTATTTCCAGGAGCTCTGCAGGAACTCTACACCATTGCAAAATTCCTTCATGCCTATTTTTGTTTTTAACTCTACAGATCTTTTTCTATGTGCTCCCACATATGTTCAAGAAACTACCATCTCAGACATTTATCTACACCTCAGCTTCTTAGCTGTACTGTATCTTTTGGGCCCTGCCATCATTTCTACTGGAAATCACTGTATTTTTTGAGGCAAAAATATAATTTATAGAACTGTCACTGCTGCTTCTAGACACAGGAACCACTTGCATTAAGGGTAGTTTAGGTATTTATTATTCTTCTCACTGTGGCTGTTCCTGACAATGAAGAATAGCTCATGGAAAAGAGCGAAGGTCAAGAAATTCCCCCAACCTTTAGTGTTTTAGAAATGGTTTACAGCAAAGATCCACCCTTCTCATACAACTTAGGAAAAATTGGCGATGCCTTTCTTCTTTATCTGTGTGAGTAGTAGGACTTCTGTGGTTGATGGTCTCAGCAGCCTATGTCTTAGCTCCATCTTGAATTGATTCTTGTGCAGGGTAAGAAAGTGGGGTTTATTTCCATTTTCTGCATATGGTTAACCAGTTTTGCCAACACCATTTGATGAAGTGGCTATGTTTTTTCCAGTGTATATTTCTGGCCCCTTTGCCAAAAACCAATTGGCTGTAAGATGGATCAAAGACCTGGAAATCAGACCAGAGATCTTGCAGCTACTTGAAGAGGGCACAGATCCAACACTTCAACACATAGGCACAGGTAAAAGCTCCAGAGGAGCTATAAGACCCCAAAGGCAAAAAAAATTAGACAAATAGTTGTTGAATGTAGATTTTTAGATGCTTTGACTGATCGTAGTATTAGGTAGAGATGAGCGGATAGGCTAGAATAGCATGGTACCTAAAACAGGTGAGGGAAGAAGAATAAATATCCCCTTTAAATGAAAATTGGAGTTTTTAGAAAACTGCAAGGATATCAGAAGCCTAATCCCCATGCTGGGCTTTACTAGGATCCCTTCTACAAGGGAAGCAGCTGAAACAACACAGACTCACTTAGGTGTGGCATGGAGAAGATAACTGACCTACATAAGTAAAATATGCATGAAAAAGGTATCCAGAGGAGCTATAAGACACACCAGCTGAAAACTCCATGGCATTTTCAACTCCAGAAAGTGGCCTGTCCCAGACATAATTCTCTGGAACATGAACCTCTTCTGCTTTTTATTGTAGACTTGTCCACTCTGTGCCTTCATGTCCCTAAATAGACCTTTGATATTACATCATTCACGCTTTCTGTGTGAACTTTTTTTCCACATAGAGAAGCAAAAACTGAGGAGAAATTGCCACCCAGTAACAACTGTACTATTCTTTTTTTTTTTTTTTTTTTTTTTGGTACTGGGGACTGAACTCAGGGGCATTCTACCTCCGAGCTATACTCCCAGCCCTATTTTTTATTCTTTATTTTGAAATCGAGTCTCACTAAGTTGCGGAGTGCCTCACTAGGTAGCTGAGGCTGGCCGCGAACCCGGATCCTCTGGCCTCAGCCTCCCGAATGCTGGGATTACAAGCGTGCACCACCACGCCCGAACTGTACTATTCTTTATAATTTTCTGAATGTGTAATAATGCCCATGTTGATAGGAAAAAATAGAGAAGGAAGAGAAAATACTTCAATAAAAAATGAAGTAGCTATATACCCACTCTAAGTTTGTTACAAAAGAGAAAGACATTCAAAAACTTCCCTTCTTGACTATGAAGTTTATGAGAGTAAGGGAGAAAGAAACAGCATCTCTAGGCTGAAACAAGAGCAGAGGTGCCCTGCATACTCCTCCTTCCCAAAAAGTAAGGAGTGGTGCAGGGACCAAGGACCAAGATCACCATGTTTCTCTGGCTGATCATCCAACTTTTTCCTGAAATGTATACCAAGATGTTATTAGTCCATTAAACTTTTACCAAAGTTATCTTTAATAAAAGTCAGCCAAACATCTTCTATTGGTAGACATTTTTAAAAAGCTCACTATATTTTGTATAACAGAATTTGATAGTATAGATATGTCTCTTTTAACTTACAATAAATTCTGACCCATAGAATATTGAATCAATCTGACCATTTTAAAGGTTCATAACTGAGATTACAAAACAAATTCTTTCAGACCAAAGATATAGATATAATTATAAACTATCAGCAGCATAATGGCTTTTTTGTGTCATGTAGGTATTACACAAAGAATGTTACATGCTTGATTTTTTTTTACTTAATGTTGTAGCTTCGGTGAGTAGATATTATTGCCCCAATTTAAGAGTCTAATAAAATGAGGCTTAGCCAGGCATGGTGGTGCACACCTGTAATCCCAGTACTTGAGAGGCTGAGACAGGAGAAGTCAGGTTTGAGGACACCCTCAGCAAGTAGAAAGGCTCTCATTACCCTAGTGAGACCCCATTTTAAAATAAAAATGAAATATGTCTGGGGTGTAGCTCAGAAGTAAAATGCCTTTGATAAGTTTGTGTATATATATCATGTCCACTGAGATATTTCCCCCTTCCACCCTCCCATCTCCCTCAGTTAGGTCACCTTCACTTATCTAAGGTTTCTCCTCCTTTGGAGTCCCTCCTAAGTCCCATTTTCTCCCTAACTTCTGCAGGGGAAGAAAGGAGGGGAGGGAATAGGACAGGACCTGGGGTAGGGTTCAATGAGTGCTAGGAGCATGTGTACCTCTATCACCTTGAACTTCCTCAACATATGATATATGATTACAATGCACCAATAAAACAAAATAAAAAGAAGTAAAATGCCCCTGGGCTAAATCCCCAGCTACACACACACACACACACACACACACACACACACACACACACGCACACACACACAAAATGAGGCTTAATTTGAGTAGCTTGCCTAAGTGTATAATAAAAGTGAGTTTCATAAAAGTATCTATGTTAATTCTTTTGAGCACAATAAATAAGTTTCCTAATAACAGTGCTTAGATTATGCAATGTTCCAAACAAAAAAAATCTTATGCTTCTAAAAGATTAATATGATACATGAAAAATGATAATGATATCTCAATATTTTGAAGGTCGATGATTTTATTGGCCATTTACATTTCTTCTTTCATAGTTATGTTTACCTGTCTTAAGCACCTCCCTACTTGGATATCCATATAGTTCTTATGAGTTTATAATATTTCATATAACTAATATTATTAGTTTTCTGTTTGAACCATGGGTTAAAAATACTGATTTGTCTGTACTTTGGATTAGGAACAAAAAATATATATTTTAAAGAAACAGGAGCTGCTCAATTAAATCTAAATTTAGGTAGAAAATATAAGGTGATTAACTTTGAATAATTCATATCAAAATAAAATGTGAAAAATGATTCACAAATCAAACTCATATTAAATTATCTAGGCTAGTCTGTCTGAAATTAATTTCTAAATCGTTAATGCATATATTTGTGTAGATTTTACATTCAAATGTTCTTAATCTCCTAATAATTTTCTATTTGTTTCATAGTTTTGTTTCTCTGTAACAAAAATGGAAAAGATACAGATAAGCAAGTTGCTAATAATGTATATGATCAATGCCATTTTTCTGAGAAACTTGGTTATAATATGACCTAATCAAATGAATATCATTCTCAGCTTAACACCATTGCAGTGTCAGTGTATATTTAGATAAAATCTACTCATTAATTCTCAGAGCAAATGAAGAAGATCAGAGAAAAATAAATGATAATTCAAATAGTATAATTTTATTCTATAGTATTCTCCTATTTTCTGCAACATGATGTCTCTGATTTGCAGGTCTATATTTCAAAAAAGGCTGGGGTTCAATCAAGTGGTAATAAATGTTCTTAAGATATTTTACATCTTAGCCTAGAAGACTGCATCCCACTAGACTAGTCATTCACTGGAGCCATAAATTCTTTTAGGGGCACTTGTAAGAAGGAGAGCTAGGATGAATGTTATTCTCTCCTGTAACATTATTCATATTTTGCAAAAGTGAACTTTTGGCTTTCTTCTGGTCGATTTTATTACACTTTAGGCAAGTTGCAGTGAATCCCATTCTTCCTACACTTGATTTGTGAGGAGAGGTAGAGAGTTCACTTCAGGAGAGAAAAGCTCATAAATCTTGATATCTGAAAATGAAACAAATGGCTAAAAAGAAATTTAAGTCTCCATGAATCTAGTTTTCCTAATAATCTGAATGTACGCCTTTTTAATTTGTGAGAAATCTATTTAGGAGTATTCTAAAATAAACTTTAAAAGAACATTTATCATAAGCAATTATTTCCTGGGAGTGGGGGTGTACTTATGTCAAATCAGTCTATGAAACAACATGAGTTTGTGCCATTTATTTATCATTAAAATGCCTACATTTTGCTACAATATTATGAAAACACTGGAGAAAGAGAATGACAGAGGAATTCAGTGTGTTTTTGGCTTGGTCCCAAACAGTTTTTGGCTTCAGTGGTAACTCACTTGACCCTTAAGCCATAACTTGCCCTTTCACACCTCTGGTACTTCCAACATCTTTCTCTCCTACTCATATCTAAATCCCATCTGCTGCAGATATGGTTCTCCCACGGTTCTGATTTCTCAGGGCATGTTTCTTTCTTGCAAACCCAGGAAAACTGAAAAATTTGGAGTAAAAAGGGAAAATCTCTGTTAGGTATATCGTCATTATTTACCCTGTAAGTAGATTCACATACTATGGAGACCAGATATTTTTGTTTTACAGTAGGTCTGGAATTCTAACTCCTTTTCTTCTACTTGCTAACCTTATTCCTTCAAACATGTCAGTACATTTGTATTAGACTTTGTCAAAAATATCTAGATACCGTGAATAACAATCCTTACTTTTGAGATGTGTTGCAATTTTTACCTTTGCATGTTTATCTCCACTGCTGAAATTATATTTGTTTTCTCTGTTAAATATCCAAACCTTCAACCACTTATTTTCTAGAGCCATCCAACTCTCCACCAAAAAAGAAGATAAACAGAGGACATGGACAAGTAATACACAGATCTTATTAATAGCTATGGATTTGGTCCAGTCCTAGTGCATTCATGAGTTGGGCTAGTCTACATAAAGCTTTCAGAACTCTTTTGCCCAGATTACTGGCAAGCTACAGAACACTAAAAGCTATACTAATTTGTTTCTTGGCCCCTTTTCCAACTGTCTTTTGCTCTAATCATGCTTCTTCAAATACTATGACATTAATGGTGACAAGACAGCAAAGAGCACTGTCTCTAAAAAAAAACTCGCCAAAGGAAAAAGAGAAAAATCAATGCTTCAATAACACATAAAAGTCTCAGATTGAATCACATGTTCTCAATCTTCTTGGGAAAGGGTCTCATCATTATATTATACATCCAGTATTGTATTTGTAGGGAGACGTTCACAAAGAAGAAACTAAAAATCATACCAAATGGCCATTAATCAAATTTCAATAGTTTCCAATTTTAAGCAGAGTTCAAATTTTATACTCTAGGATGTTACGTAAGACAGATATTTTCAAAATTAATCACTCCGATTAGACAGAATTAAACATTGTGGTAAGTACTATAAATACTATAAAGAAATATATAGATATTATGAGATAAAGTAAACATTTTTTGCATTGTGAAAGAGGTACAATTCTCTGAGTGTGAGAGATATTTAAATTGAGTACTAAATCAGGAGACAGAAACACAAAACTGGGAAGTTTAATTAAGAACTTAGGGACAAAACGGGTCATAGGAAGGACTCTAGACAAAGGAGAAACCTTAGATGAGTGAAGAAGGTGACCTAACTGAGGAAGACGGGAGGGGGGAAGAGGAAAACACCTCAATGGACACAATGTACATTATCAAAGTCAATCACCGTGCTGAGTACAGGAAGGAGGGAAGGGAGAGGGAATAGAGTGGGAACTGGGGGAGGGCTCAATGAGTGCTGTGTGCATGTATGCTTCTATCACCCTGAACTTCATCAAGATGTATGATTACAATGTACCAAAAAAAAAAAAATTGCATTGCTCTAGGGAACACACCTAAATCCCTAGGAAAAGAGTTTATCAGCATCAGTCTTCTTTCCCTCTTTCATCCTTTTGATTGGACCCTCAGATCACTTCCTATAGTCTTTACCCTAAGAGCCACATTGCTCTCCTCCCTTTCTCCATCAGGATTTTTTTTTTCTGTCGTTTTCTGATATCCTGGGTTTCCCATGGCAAGTTTACTATTTTTCAATATTTCAATTGAAAACATTTACAAACTACTGATCTCAACTCAAATATTCAGTCCATTATTTTTCCTATGGATTCTATGCTAATTCAACCAACTTAAAACTTGCTACTTCCACTCAATATTAACACATAAGAAAATTAAAATCTAAATTTCAATTGCATCCTACAAGAAAAGCTGTTCTCAGTAATAATGCCAATATATACCCAACTAGAAAAATCAAAAATCTAAGCCCTGGCTCCAAAGTTACCATCCTGCCCAAGTCAAACTCAAATGCATCCTAAATTGATGCAATGTTTTCCTAACATCAGCATCTATTTCTATCCTCATTTACCAGTTTCAAGTCTATTATTCAATAGTATTAAATTTATAATTTGAAACAAAAATATATCATGTCACTTGTGGAAGAAACTCTTAATTTTCTAACCATTTCCATTTTCACATTAATTAATAATAGAACCACTATATCCCAGATGAAGACAAGAGTCTCATCTTTTCTTGCAACATATTATGACATATAGCTAAGTCTTGTCCAATAAGAAGGGAGCTGTTATGATATTTTTATCTTAGAAGGAAAGTGATTCCCTTGGCCAAGACATAGTATCTTCTAGAGCAGACCATAGATGTAAGCCACCTTTTGAAAATTCTAGAATCTTGACACCAGAACAGGCCCACCTATCCTGGACTGTAGAAGAAGAAGAAGAAGAAGAAGAAGAAGAAGAAGAAGAAGAAGAAGAAGAAGAAGAAGAAGAAGAAGAAGGAGAAGAAGAAGAAAATAAACACCAAAAACATAAGTCCTTCTCCCTTTTTAAATCAGTGTGTATTTGATTTCTTCATGATATTAGTTCAGTTGAAATTCTATACCAGATTATATTTTTTCCAAACATGACTTAAATACTGTGTCCTACAGACTCTTCTTATACTATGTCCTTGACAATCTTCCAAGGGACCTTATATCTCTGAAATAAATAATATAAAGGTAACTTCCAAGGACAAGTCATAAAATTTCCCGTGGTTCCATTGTGCTACTTAAACTTGGAACCTAGCCATCATGATATAACAAAGCCCAAACTAACTCATATGGAAAAATAATATTCAAAAGTCCTTGAGACAGAGATATGGTCAGCCGCAACCCACCAATTCTTCAATATTCAGCCACATCTGATTTTCAGTGCATGACAAAGCCCAATATCATTTAGCTGGTATTTTCTCATCAGCCTTAGAGGAATTTCAAGCTATAGTAAAGCTGATCTCCATGAGATTCGTGGTGTAGCCTTGACCTAATGTAATAAACAACAATAAAGTCCACAAAATTCCCATAAATTATTCTGGTGGGAACTCCATCAGATTAGGCCACAAGGAAGAAAGAAATACAACATTAAAACAAATCTTTGAATTTCTGAACTTCTATGTTCAGAAAGCAAGCTGAGAGAAGTACTCAGAGGCAAGCATGAGCTGCATTTTATAGAAAGGGGAGGAGGATATTTCAAAGGGCTAAAGAAAGAAGAAAAAGGGAGAAGATACAAGACAGAAAGACTCATCCATGGGCAATAACACTAGTACTAAATTAAAAAAAATAAAAATAAAAAACAGAAAACACCACCAACAAAAAAACTAGTAACACTTTCTTTTTCAGCTGGATTAAATATTATTATCAGCAAGTGATGGCACAGTGCCCATATCCACCCTGGCCTCTTCTATGACTATGATGATTATTCTATTCCTCTCCAACCAGTGAATGTTGGCTCGTGGGGGGCAGATAACTTGCCTCTTCACTCCCTAGGGCTTTCTGTAAAGGAGAGCTATATTTGAGGAATTACCAAGAAATATTAATACAGGAGCATCATCCATATCTATGCATGATTGAGATGATAAAAGCTTAGTCCTTGGTCTTATTGCTGCTGCTATTATGGGATGAAAATTATGAAGTTTCTTGGACAGGGTAACTATATATTGCATATAAGATGGATGTAAATAATTGGTGGCAAATTTACACAAAGAGCCTAAAGATAGGGAATAATTACCACTCTCTGTCTCTGGGGATGCTCACTTTATGTCCAGCTACCATGTTGGAAGAAGCCAGGGCATCCCAAGGAAGAAGGTAATCTGGAGAAATTCACAAAGAGAAGAACCAACTCAGCACCAGGTGAGTTTCTAGTCAACATGGTTCCCATGTATGACATCCATTTTAATAATGGATCCTTCAGCTCCCAGTTAGGCTAACCTAGATGAAGTTACGTAGCAAAAACAAACATTTGTTTTGAGAGAGTTCACTTTGGTAAGCCTAAAATGCCAAAAAAAAAAAAAAAAAGCAGTTCTGTTAGATAAGAAGAACTCTAATTATACATAATTTCTTTTATTTTAATGCTCTAAAGATTTACCAATGAATTAGAAAATAACCACAAGCCCACAAAGCTTAATGGACTCTTTTTGACTGGATCTCTGGCCACTTTTCAAATTTATTTTCTATGACATTCACCATCTCATACTGTTCTGCAGTTCCATGAGGGTTTTTTTTTTTAATGTTTCTCATATCGATCCAATTTTCTCCCAGCTCAGTACCTTTGTTCTTGTTATCCAGAATTCTCTAATCATTCTACAAAAATTAGTTTTCCTTGCAGTTCTTCCTTTTTATTGTGCCTGATATTATCCTTTAAAATACTTACTACTATTGTAATTAGCTACATTTATCTATGTATTCTTCTAATCTGTCTCTATTTTGACCTCAGTGAAGCAGAGACATTGCTTACCTGTACTCCCCAAAGCTATGTGTAACGTATATTAAAGCTTAAAAATACATGTGAAATGAATATTGATTGAAAGACAAACACAATTTATATTTTGATTCTAATTTTTTTGTCAGCTTTCAGTGACAAAGAGACATTAATACCTTCGACTTCAAAGTAAAATAGGTAATTTACAATATCTTATACTGTGGCAACATGGTTTGATACATTTATACAGGCAAAAATAAAAATGTGTTATCTATGGCAATGATAAGGTGAGTTTTCCATGTACATAAATTTTAGATATCACAAATTGGATGGAGAACTTATAAAGTATTTTTTTTAATTTTCAGGAAAATTTAAATGGGGGGCATTTCTAAAGCTTAAGTAATGGAGATACTGTGGGGTTGACATGAGATTTATGTATAGGTCAATGGAACAGAATACAGAGTCTAGACATCAACATTCTACTAACCCAATTCATGAGTATTACACAGTTGAATTAACTTGATAACTATTTTTTAAGTATGGAGGAATAAACTTGAATCAGATGGGCTATATTTGGACTTCTGTTCACTTGTTGAACAACTTTGAACAAATGGTAGATATTTATCTTCTACTAATGCATTACTCTCTCCTACCAGTTGAGCCCAGAACTTCATCTTCTTGCAGGATACCTAAATTTATGATAATTTTTCTGTCTCCTCCTTACAATCTGCTGCACAATCCTTCAAGACCATCTGGTTCCAGAACAACTTCATCAGAACAAAATTTCACCAAAGATAATATGCAAATAGAGATATCACATTACATTTTTATTTTTTTTTAGCTAACTTTCACTGATGACATAGTCAAGAACTGAATCAAACACATTAAGTTATATTAATAAAATGAACACTTTTTTTCACCAAGTTATTGCTAGAATATGAATGAAAAAAGTGAAAGAAGAATGATGAGGTTCAGTACAGTATCTCAAACAAGACACAATTTAAATATGACTGAATTAGAATGTCTAACTTTTGTTTTTATATAGCTAAACTCTACATTCCTAACCTACACAGTGTTTTATTTAATTTTTTTCAGAACATATCCACTTTCATATACTACAGCCAAAATAAATTATAATGTACAAAATAGAGTGAATTTCTCTCAAAATAAGTAAATCTGTTCCTTGTATTTCACATAAGAATGTATTTCATACAGTAGTGACCATTGTCCTGGTCAGATTTTTAAAAGTTCCTAATGTGCCACCATTTTTTAAAAATTATCTTCTTAATACTTCCCTCATTGATTCAGTCCTGAGGATTATTAGAAATGTCTCAGTTTAGATGAGTGCCATTATTTGTAGGAATTACTTTAATATATTGTGAATTACTCTTCTCTGTTTCTACTCCTACCTGTTCTATTTTTGTACATTGTAATAACACAAACTTACCTAATAACCAAACCATTATGCTACATATAATTTTCAATAACTTTTAGACTACACTGAATTTTTAACTTATTTTTACTCTTTTTTTTTTTAATTAGGGTCTGAGCTTTTTGAAGGCAGATCATATCTTTAATTCTCTAACCCAGGTTTTCATACTGATAAATAATTTTAAAAAATGAAGAGAGTATATGAGTATAAATTTCTCAGGTAAACACATATAGTAAAGGGAAGCATAAATCTGGTTTATATTTTCACTAACTTTTTTGTTGTTTTTTGGAGGTATCCAGATAAAAGATTAAAATAAAATTAAGGGCTCATAATTATTTGTAAAGGATATCTCTAAAGAATATTACTACAAGAATTTATTTCCTTGATGAGTAATATTTGTAAATAAGTGAGACCATATCAAATGTTGAAATCATTCCAAACTGAAAACTATAAAATTATTTAAATTTTGAAATCAATTAACATATTTATTAAACAATGTTCATTAAACATTATTATGATGATCATTACTAACTAAAATATTTTTAAAGTTGTAGAGAAGAAATGTTTGGAAAAATTTTAGAAATTATTAGAAATCTAATGAATATGAAAAGGTATACTTTTAAAAGAATTGTACATTTTATTAACTCAAGAAAAATAAATGTTACTCATTTTGAAGAATTAGTGGGGCAAATCAGTTATGTTACTGTAAAATACATATTAAAATTGGCTGCTTGATTTTTATTTGTATAGATCTAAAAGAGACAATGCTTTTTCACTGTTTTTTTTTTTTAATTTTCTCTTTTCTTTCCCTCCTTTAATAAAAAGTACTCTAACCAGGTATTTCATCATTATGTTAGTGAAAAATTCTAGATAATTAAGAATTATCTGATTATGAAAAAAGAATACTACATGTTTTGATTATCACAATAATTAAAATTATTAATCTAATTAATATTAAGGCACTCCATGTCCTTAAAACACTTTAATTATATTACACATAAGCTTAGTGTATTAAAATACAATTTATATAAATTCACAAAATATAAAAATATATATCAATAATATCTTAAGACTTACAAATGCTTGAGAAGTTAAACTAAAGTTATATTATCAATTAAATTAGTAAATCAATTAGGTAATATTAGTTTATTTTAAATATTCTGTATTGAATAATATGTTAACCTAGGAAATAGGAACATATATAAAATGACAAGAAAAGCAACTAAAATGTATTTATTAACAGTGATAATGAGGTAGAGTAATTTTTAATTAGTTTACCTAAAAAAACAAAAAACTTTTAATAGTTTTATATGTCATCAATATGAGTCTTCATTTATTTGTTTTTTATTTATTTTTGCAATACTATGGACTGAGCACAGAACCTTCTGCATGCACATCAAGCCCTCTACCACTGAGCTACATCCCAAGCTCTGAGGGCTTTTTTAATTTTTTGACATTTATTCAATATATTTTTTTATTTTTTTTTATTTTTTATTGTAGTAATTCGTGCAATATAGCATACATCTTTGTTAAGTACAAGTTGTTAACAACATATTTGCACACAATTCTCATTTGACCCCTTCCCCAATTCCTACCCCATTCTCTCCCTCTCCCTCCCCCTCAGGTTCACTTCAATGAGTGACCTTGATATGATTGTGTAAGTACATCATGTGCCTTAGGGTGTCCCTCTGCCCCATGAATCCACTACAATTAAATCAACTTCTTTGCTTATCCAGGATCTCTCCTTTTCATCTGGAGACCCTCCTATGCCCCATCTTCTCCCTAGCATCCACATATTAGGGAGAATATATGCTTCTTTACTCTTTGTGACTGACTAATCTCACTTAACATAATGTTTTCCAGTTGCATC
>PVLC010043256.1:0-12618 GCA_004027655.1 Graphiurus murinus | reverse complement strand
CTGGGGATTGAACTCAGGGGCATTCTACCTCCGAGCTATACCCCCAGCCCTATTTTTTATTCTTTATTTTGAAACCGAGTCTCACTAAGTTGCGGAGTGCCTCACTAGGTAGCTGAGGCTGGCCGCGAACCCGGATCCTCCGGTCTCAGCCTCCCGAATGCTGGGATTACAAGCGTGCGCCACCACGCCCGGCTAAAAAAATGCAAATTAACATGACACTAAAGGCTGGGGTGTAGCTCAGAGGTAGATTGCCCCTGGGTTCAGTCCCCAGTATCACACACACACACACACACATGTATGCACACTACAGTTATCATTAACAAAAACTAGGATCTCAACTTACCAGCTTATTAACACGAAGCTTTGAGGAATTAAATTTGAAGACATCGATTTTCTTATCCAGTGGTTTAATGGTAAACTGAAACAAGGAAGTAGAAAACAGTTTCAATGTGACAGCCTAGAATCCTCCCACCACCAACTGGGAATTCCCAAAAGTAGCCACCACACTGGCCATGGGTTCCTGGTCCCAGGTACTAAGCCTCAGTACACCAGAGCATCGATAGCTCCTCGTCTAGGGCTGTGGAAGTGCAGGATCCTGAAGGTGAGCTCTCTGCACCATCTCAGTGGCTGTGAGGAAGGGATGCTCAGCAACCTGAAATTAGTACCCTGAAGGGTCCACCCTCAAGGTCACACTGGGAGAGCCATACAGGCTGAGGCATAGTCCCTGCCTCTATGAAGCTCTCACTCTACCAGGAACTACACATATGACAGCCAATCACTCAAGAATCGATGGCACACATCACAAATGTCCTGGGGGTTCAGAGTAGATCTACAATAAGCAGAAGGAGACTGGATTTAGCTTTAGGAGAATATGACACAGTAGTTAAAGGTAGGGTGGAGGGGTATTCTGGATAGGATGAGCAAGAGGAATTGAGATGGGGAAAGGAGCAGTGTGTGTGTCTGTGAGTGTGTGTGTGTGTGTGTGTGTGTATGTGTGTGTGTGAGTGAGAAAGCGAGAGAGAGAGAGAGAGAGAGAGAGAGAGACTGACTTAGCTTTTAGGTAACTGAGGTGACAGAGTGAGTTTAGACTGGGAGGGATGCAGGGATGGGTTGGGGGGGATGGTGAGGAGTAAAAGACAGTCAGAGAGCCAGGCATGGTGGTACATGCCTATAGTCCCAGTACTTGGGAAATGGAGACAGGTGGATCACAGGTTCAAGGCCAGCCTTAGCAATTTAGAGAGATGAGATCCTCAGTAACTTAGCAGGACCCTATTTCAAAATAAAAAGGGGGTATGGTTTGGAGGTAAAATGATCCTAGGCTCAATCCCCAATTAAAAAAAAATCAGTCAGAGGGGTTTAGATTTAATATGACAGGATACCTGGAATTGCTATAGGTCTTAGAATATGGGCATAATTTGATAAAAATTCTTAATAGAAAGAATAAAATGAGCCAGGTGTGGTGGCACATGCTTGTAATCCCAGTACTTGGAAGGCTGAGACAGGAGGATCACAGGTTCATGGCCAGCCTCAGCTACTTGGCGAGGCTCTCTGCAACTGAGACCCTGTCTCAAAATAAACAATAAAAAAATAGGACAGGGGATGTAGCTCAGAGGTAGAAGGTAGAAGGTAGCCCCTGGGTTCAATCCCTAGTACTACAAAAAAAGAATTAAACTGAGAAGGCCAATGGACTATTGTGCAAAACAAAAACATGATTCCTGAAATCAAAGTGCAGAGGAAGATGAGTGATAAGGACAGGGTGGCAGCTTGGTAGGAGAAGCTAGGGCCAGATTCCTGGCAGGGAAGCCTAGAAAGATTGCTTAACCATCCCTAGCACCGCAAAAGAAAAAATAAAGGGGAGACTTGCTTAGCAGGTAAATACATGGGAGAAGATATGTTTTTGGGTATTTCTTTTTTTTTTTTTTTTTGCAGTACTAGGGATTGAATTCAGGGGCATTCTACCTCTGAGCTATACCCCCAGCCCTAAATTTTATTCTTTATTTTTGAAACAGGGTCTCACTAAGTTGTGGAGTGCCTCACTAGGTAGCTGAGGCTGGCCTTGAACCCGGATTCTCCGGTCTCAGCCTCCCAAATGCTGGGATTACAAGCATGCGCCACCACACCCAGCTCAGTATTTCTTTCCTATGTTGTATTGTCCAAAAAAAGGGTTAGCATGATGAGGACAGAAAATGATCCTTTGTTTACCTTTTGGCCAAGTTAACTTAGAAGCAGCATGGCTCTTGTAGAGGCTGCTATTTGTAAATTTCATGCGCTTATTTCTGGCCCTGCTGTCAAACCCCAGAGCTGTCAGTGGGAAACCGCAAGCACTGGGGAAACCACAGGCTCTGCACCATGGCAGGGCATACACAAAGAATCAATGGATCGCTTAAAATAAACTAACATTTCTGTTTTGACAGCACGGCTGTCATGCATAACTACCGAGACTACTTCCTATTATGCCAAGGCAGCTTGGGGTCTGCTTACAGCATGAGTTATTGACATGACGGAGCCTGACGGTACCTGGCCCCTGGAGAGGGAAGATTAGAGTGTGTTGTCTTGGGCCATACTAGGGGAGACTTTAATCCTTGGGTTCTCTAAAAAATGAGTGTTTGGGGAACCTTTAGCACACAAACGTGTGATGTGCAGTAAACAGACTTTATGAAATGAAGCGATGAAGAACCATCACACCATGGCACATCGACCACTTTAAGTCATGTGGAGCTTTCGATTTAAGTACTCTTAAAAGAACTACCTAATGCTCATCTTCTGGACTAACTACTTACACAAACTTCAAAGTCACAATGTTTGGGATTAAGAAGCTCACCAAGCCTGGGTGAGTACATTTCAAGCACGTATTGAAAGCCAGGGCCTGGTGTTCCTTCGTAGGACCTGCTACACAGGAAAAGAAACAGAACGTGTCCAAGGCTGGGGCTCCGCAGGCAGCAACAGGGGCTGCCACGGTCACCCACTCCCCACTCTGTTCCAGGAAGGCACTGAGCACAGTCCAGGCCTGCCCCTCTGCCTGGTGTCCTGTGCTCTCAGGGCGCAAGCGAAAGCGCAGGCTCCCTGGAAAGCAGGGTGGTGGCATTGGCCACACTGGTTCCAGCCCTGCTACCTCACTCATCAGACGCAAGTCACCGGATCCCCTGCACCTCTGCTTCCTAGTGACATGGACACTGAAAACACAGTCCTGCCATTACAGCAGGGACCTTCCAGGATTATATCAGAGTTGGGGCCGAGAGTGCCTGTGAGAGGAAGCACTCTCTCATCCACTTCATTCCCAGACCCTCCCACTTATTCATTCTGGGTTTTCGTTTTTTTTCAGTGCCTGGAGACAGAACCCAAGGCCTTGAGCATGCTACACAAGTGCTCTACCTCTGAGCTGCATCCTCAGCCCTGAGCCAGGATTTTGTTTGTTTCTTTCTTTTTTGTGTGTGGTACTGGGGATTGAATCATGAGTCTAGGTTTCCTACATCTTTGCTTCCTCTGCAAAACTAGCACAAAGCAGATTCTCCACCCCTCCCCCACCCAGATTCTTAATAAATAATGCTTTTAAAATAAATTCATAAGAGCTGGAGGTGGAATTCAGTGACAGAGCGCTTGCCTAGCATGCCCAAGGGGAAGGAGGGAGGGAGGGAGGGAAGGAAGGAAGGAAGGAAGGAAGGAAGGCAGGCAGGCAGGCAGGCAGGCTGGCTCGTTTAACATAGGACTACTGAATTTGGGAAAAGTCATCATCCTGTAAATGTTCGACTCCTATCAATGTTCATCTTAGTTATTCAAACTTAGTTATTCTCAAATTCTTATAAGTGTATTTGTCTGATATCCTTATTTATTTACTTGCTAAGATACACACATACAACATATGTGTGTGTGTGTGTGTGCATGTGTGTGTATATATATTATATATATTTTCCACCATATGGCAGATCAAGCACTGGACAGAGATAGGGTTTGATATAGACCACACTTAAAATACAAAGAGAATTTATCACCAGAAATAAAAAGCCAAGTAAGCAGAAAACATTCCTTTTTTCTTCTTGACTGTTTTTCAGGGTTTAGCCCTGACAACTTGATCTGCCCAGTCTTTCATTAGTCAATAGTGGGTTTTAGTGATGCCCTTTGAAAAAAGGATGTCAATATTGCTCAGTAAATACTTTAAAAATCAACAACCACAACTCCAAAGCCTGGGAATTAAAGGGCTTTTACTGATAACAAGGAGACGGTGTATCAAGGAAAGTTCCAGCAAGGAGAGGAAATGGGAAAAGACCTTTGGCCAGGCCGCTGGGCCATGGCAGCATCTGCAGTACAGGCATGTCCTACCTCCTTGTCGCTGTATGAGATGTTTCGGATTTCATTCCACGGGAAGGAGATCTTGGGGGTCAGCCTGTTCTCAGGGTCATAGATGTGAAGCCCCAGAGCATCCACTCCAAGCAGCAGCTCTGTGCCCTTTTTATTCTGCAAAGCCAATGAAGAGCAGCTGCTGTCAACTCTGGCTCCAGATTTTATTCAACTTTCCAAACAAGCTGGTACACACTGTTACATCTGACAAATTTCAACAGGTCCCAACAGAAATCACAGCTGTCTTATAACCCAGGAGGCTTCCAGCTTCCAGGGCAGGAGCAGAAGGAGGCACAACAATACCATTTCTGTGACTCATGTACCCCCCCACAAGGATCTCACGGGGCTCCTATCCTTGTCTTGATGGCTAAAGGAGGGTGAATCTAAGTGTTATTACCTCAAATTAGTAACTTGGCTATCACAGATACAGAATTAAAACCTGTAGGTGGGGGCTGGGGATATAGCTCAGTGGTACAGTGAATGCTTGGCATGCGTGAGGCCCTGGGTTCAATCCAAACACTACCGAAAAACTCCAAACCCCAAAATGAACAAACTCACAGGTCTAAACATTGCCTATGTCAAAAGAAAAATCTCCTGGATTTTGAGAAAGAAATTTTAAATAAAAGGATAAATATTCTCCTTTTACAATGCAGTCTCAATGTTATTTTACTATATTCTAGTAAAATGTTAATGTTAACTATAGAACTTAGTGTGTATTTGTAGATATTTCTTGTACATTTGAAATGTTATTAATAACTAAATGTTAGAAAATATATCAAAACAAACTATATATATATGAGACATACTGAAATATCATATACTAAATAATTGTCTAAAAGATGTTTCATTATGCCAGGCAGAGTGCGGTATACCTATAACTTGGGAGGCTGAGACAGGAAAATCACAGGTTTGAGGCCATCCTCAGCAACTTAGAATTTAGCAATTTAGCAAGACTGTTTCAAACTGAAAAAATAAAAGGGCTGGGGGTTTAGCTTGGAGGTAGAATGTCCCTGGATTCAATTCCCAGTACCAAAACAAACAAACAAACAGTTAATTGAGCTAGATACAATGATACATAATCTGTAATTCCAGTACTTGGGAGGCTAAGAAAGGAGGATCCCACGCTCCAAGCCAACGCACGGTAACTTAGTAAGACCCTGTTATAAAATAAAATAGGACTAGGGGTGAGGTAGAAACCCCCTGGGTTCAGCGCCCATTATCAAGGGAAATTTTTTTTTTTTTTTTTGCGGTACTGGGGATTGAACTCAGGGGCATTCTACCTCCGAGCTATACCCCCAGCCCTATTTTTTATTCTTTATTTTGAAACTGGGTCTCACTGAGTTTCGGAGTGCCTCACTAGGTAGCTGAGGCTGGCCGTGAACCTGGATCCTCCAGTCTCAGCCTCCCAAATGCTGGGATTACAAGGGTGCGCCACCACGCCCGGCTCGGAAAAAAATTTATTTTTTAATTGACTGTATGTATGCTATACCTCTGACGGTGGATCTGGTCAGCAGGTGGAGCAAGCGCCTGGGGCTCCACATCACTGACCTGGCTGTGCACCTGTCAGCCACATCCTCCAGGACAGGCCTATCTGCCAGCACTTTGGTTCAGCCCTTGTCTGGCGGTGGGAGGAAACTTGCCGCACAAGGAAACTATAGCTCCTGACCCTTGCTGACAACAAGGAAATTGAACCAAGACTCAAGGGGAAGAAAAGAGATCTGCAAACTGAGTAGGTGCTTGGACTGTGATGAGAAGTACCAATCTAACAGCAGGCGGCAGATGGAGACGCCAGCACTCCAAGATGAATCTCTTTACTCCTTCTAACACCTGAAGGCAGGCGCTATCACCAAGCCAGGAGAGTTCTGCTTGTCTGCAAAGCTTTTAAAACCACAGTGTTAACAGATGTGAGCATGTACTCTTACCTCTATAGCACATTTTGGAAAATTAGATATTTCGTTATGTTTCTGACTACTAAGTTCAAAATTTAAAAAAAAAAAAAAAAAAAAAAAAGGATTCTGCCCTCTGTCTCTTATCATTAGCACTCTGTTATTTCTATAGATTAAACAAAGGGGAAGGAGCCAGGCATAGGGGTGCACACCTGTAATCCCAGTATTTGGGAGGCTGAGACAGGAGGATTGCAGGTTCGAGGACAGCCTCAGCAAGTAGTGAGACTATCATCAACTTAGCAAGACCCTGTTTCAAAATAAAAATAAAATAGGGCTGGTGGTGTAGTTTAGAGGTAGAATGTCCCTGAGTTCGATCTGTAGTACCACAGAACATAAAATAAAAATAAATTTAATTAGTTTTTGGTTTGGTATCAAGGATGGAAAACAGAGGCATTCTACCTCTGAGCTATACCCCAGCCCTTTCTTGTTTTGAAACAAGATCTCTCTAAGTTACTGAGAGTCTTGTTAAGTTGGTAAGGTTGTCTTTGAACTTGGGACCTTCTGTCTCAGTATCCCATATATTGGAATTACAGGTGTGTACCACCACACCTGGCTTAATTTAAATTTTTAAATATTGTTTGGAAGCTGGGCATGGTGGCACATGCTTGTAATCCCAGTACTTGGGGAGGTGGAGACAGGAGGGTGGCAGGTTCACAGCCAGCCTCAGCTACTTAGTGAGGCCCTCTGCAACTTAGTGACACCCTGTTTCAAAATAAAGAATAAAAATTAGGGCTGGGGTATACCTCAGAGGCAGAATGCCCCTGGAATTAATCCCCAGTACCACAAAAATGAAAAATTGTTTTGAATCCAGGCATGGTGGCACACACTTGTAATGCCAGTACTGGGGAGGCTGAGGCAGTTGGATCCCAGATTTGTGGCCAGCTTCAGCTACTTAGTGAGACCTCATTTCAAAATAAAAAATAGGGTCGGGGTGTAGCTTGGAGGTAGAATGCCCCTGGTTCTATCCCCAGTACCGCAAAAATAAAAAAATAAAAATAAAAATTGTTTTGAGCCAGGCAGAGTATCACATGCTAATCCCAGAACTGGAGAGGCTGAGAAAAGAGGATTTCAGGTTTGAAGCCAGCCTCAGTAACTTAGTGAGAGCCTAACCAACTTAGTGAGATCTTGTTTCAAGAATAAAAGGCCTAGAGCCGGGTGTGGTGGCACACGCTTGTAATCCCAGCATTTGGGAGGCTGAGACTGGAGGACCCGGGTTCGAGGCCAGCCTCAGCTATCTAGTGAGGCACTCCACAACTTAGTGAGACCCTGTTTCAAAATAAAGAATAAAAAATAGGGCTGGGGGTATAGCTCGGAGGTAGAATGCCCCTGAGTTCAATCCTCAGTACCGCAAAAAAATAAAAAAATAAAAGGGCTGTGGGTGTAGCTCAGAGATAGAATGCCCCTGTGTTCAATTTCAAGTACTGAAAAAATAGTTTTTTAAGTATATCTTTCTTAGTTAATGGCGAACCTCAGGAATTCTAACATAAAAGCCTCTAAAGTAATTTTTAACTTTGCCTATTCATTTTTCAAATATAAGAAACACATGCACACAAATAATATGAGTTCTTTTTTTTGGTGTGTGTGGTACTGCGGATTGAACCTGAGAGCATTCTACCTCTGAGCTACACTACACCAGTAGTCTTATTTTATTTTGTTTTATATTTATTTGTTTGTTTGGTACTAGGGTTGAATCCAGGGGCATTCTACCTTTAGACCACACCCCCAACCCTTTTTATTTTTTAGTTTGAAACAGGGTCTCACTAAATTGCTAGGGCTGTCCTCGATCCTACATTCCTCCTGTCTCAGCCTCCTAAGTACTGGGATTATAGGCATGTGCTACCAGGCCCAGCTCCAAAACTAGTTTTCTAGAAGGTAGTAGGCATATGAAGCAAGAGGAGCTGCATTGACAAAAATTATAGAAATGTGTTAAATTAGTCTAGCTTTAAATAAACCAAACACTTAGCAAATACAAATAAATGAAACTTTAAAAACAACCTCTGCAAGCCGGGCGTGGTGGCGCATGCTTGTAATCCTAGCATTTGGGAGGCTGAGACCAGAGGATCCAGGTTCGTGGCCAGCCTCAGCTATCTAGTGAGGCATTCCACAACTTAGTGAGACCCTGTTTCAAAATAAAGAATAAAAAATGGGGCTGGGGGTGTAGCTCAGAGGTAGAATGCCCCTGAGTTCAATCCCCAGTACCAAAAAAAAAAAAAAAAAAAACCAACCTCTGCATTATAATGGAACATCTTTTAGGCACTTGTTAAGTATATGAAATAGCATAACACTTCAGTGTACTTTCTTTTTTTATGCAAAGTAATCCATAAAAACCTGTATTTAGGAAATGAATAATTTAAGTAGAAAGCTATCCTAGAATGTTGAAAATGTGTTTCAATTTATCCAAGTTTAATACAAAAAAAAAAAAAAAGCTACAAGAACTCAAAAAAAGGAAGCAAACCATAACTGATTATAAAGGTGGACCACAGCCAGGTGTGGTGGCGCACACTTGTAATCCCAGCATTTGGGAGGCTGAGACTGGAGGATCCGGGTTCGTGGCCAGCCTCAGTTACTTAGTGAGGCTCTCTCCAACTTAGTGAGAACCTGTTTCAAAATAAAAGAATAAGCCAGGCGTGGTGGCGCACGCTTGTAATCCCAGCATCGTCAACCAAATCTACCCATAAAAGAAAAACAGGCTAAAGGAGCAGACCTGAGCTGAACACAAATGCTTCTCTCTGCAGAAGTAATGGGTTCCCAGAGGACAGGGGACCATTAATGGTCTGAATAGAAAAAACAATTAGCCTCCTAGTGAGAACAAGAGTCCCACCCAAACAAATCAGTAATCTACAAAAGCAGCTCCACTCTCAGTGGGCCCTGGGGAAAGACAGTATTTCCAGGTGCTCCGAGGATCTCACAGAGCCTGAAATAATCAAATGTTACACTCCCAGCATTCTAACAGGCTTCTGCTGAGAGCAGTACCAGGCTCAAGTCTCCCAAAGTCCCACTGCCACTTAATTACATATGATCTAATTTGAAGTTCAAAAATAGAAAACCAAGCTCTAAGACCCTCTCCTTTCTTCTTCTTCTCCTCCTCCTCCTCCTTCTCCAAATCCAGGGGTGTTCTACCTCTAAGCTACACTGTCAGCCTTTTTTATTTTTCATTTTGAAACAGAGTCTTACTAGGATGCTGAGAGTCTCGCTATGTTGCTGGGCTGGTGTCAAACTTGCTATCCTCCTGTCTCAGTCTCCCAAGCACTGGGATTACAGGCGTGCACCACTATGCCCAGGATCCTTTTTTCTTTAACTGTAGTACAAAAGACCCTACCACCCTGGGATGAAGAAGTAACCCATGTGACCCTCGTTCGATGTCTGTCTGCTAGCCAGGAAACTCAGGAGGCATCAACACACCCGGATTGCAAAGTAGTTCACACCGTACATCTCCAGGTCCTGAGCTATCTTCAAATACTCCATTTCAGCTTCATCCCTGTGAGGAGAATGGAAGACACTGTCACAGGAACTAAGTGACAAGGGTGAAGGGCAGACACCCACCAAACTGAGCATTATGAACCTACCATTTGCCTGGACTCCTGACACCTACAGACAACACTAGCCAGAGAAGATGCTGGCAAAGGTCTTCTTCACCCTGAGTCTATTAAACACCAGCAGAATTTCCCATCCTCGTAAAAATAAGCAAGTGATCCATTATGCTGTCTTGTGGTTTCAATTTTACACTTTCACCTTGGTGAATAGTGATACTTGTCTCAAGTGACTTGTCTCAAGAAAAGTACATGGGAGCTGGGCACGGTGGCGCATGCTTGTAATCCCAGTACTTGGGAAGCTGAGACAGGAGGATCCTAGGTTTGCTACAGGCCCCAGAAACTTGTGAGACCCTCTGCAACTTAGGAAGATTCTTTTTTTTTTTTTTTTTTTGGAGGAGGAGGTAACAGGGGATGGGATCCAAGGGCATTCTACCTCCAAGCTACACTCCCAGCCCTATATTTTATTTTTTATTTTGAAATAGGGTCTCACTAAGTTGTGGAGGGCCTCACTAAGTAGCTAGGGCTGGCCATGAACCCTGATCCTCCAGTCTCAGCCTCCCAAATACTGGGATTACAAGCATGCACCACCACACCCAGCATGGTGAAACTCTTTCAAAATAAAGACTAAAAATAGGGCTGGGGATGTAGCTTGGAAGTAGAATGCCCCTGAGTTCAATTCCCAGTACCACCACCCCCTAAAAAAAAAAAAAAAAACAAGAACATGGGAGCTAGGGGTGTTGCTCAGTAATAGAGCAGGTGCCTAGCATGCACAAGGCCCTGGGTTGAATCCCCAGCATGGCAAAAAAAGAAATAAAGAAAGAGAAAAAGAAAATTGTAGTATGTTAGCTTCTATCTTTAAATGGGTTTGGGTGTTCAAGTTTTATTTAAATTGTTGCTGGATCTTTGTGTACCTCCTTAACCTAAAAGGTTTTGACAATGAACAACTCTATGCAAGCTACCTGACAGCTACTTTCCTGATTTTATTTCTTGGGGTACAAGTGGAGGGTAGGGAGAGAGCTATCTAGGCTGTAAAACTCAGGTCACCTACTTTTTTTGGGGGGGGTACTAGAGATTATACCTAGAGGCAGTCTATCTCCAAGCTACAGCCCCAGCCCTATTTTATATTTTATTTTGTAACAGGGTCTTACTAAATTGCTGAGAGACCTCACTAAGTAGTTGAGGCTGGCCTCAAACCTGTGATCCTCCTGTCTCAGCCTCCGAAGTACTGCAAGTACTGGGATTACAGGTGTGCGCCACCACCACATCTGGCTGTCAGGTTGCTTACTCCTAAATCAAATTTAGAGTAAGCTCTTGAAACAGCAATGACTTGCAGAAAACTCCCAAATAGGTAACAGTATTGAAATATTTCACTCAAGCCTCCCTATGACCTTGTCCTTTTCCCTCTCTGAGCTCAAAATGCTCTCAAATGGATTTTAAAAATTCACCCTGAGAGAACGCCAAGTGTTGGCAAGTAGGTGGAGGAACCAGAAATCACAGGCACTGCTGATGCAAATTGATACAATTACTTTGGGAAACAGTTTGACATTATTGTAAAAGCAAAAACTAGGAGACAACCCAACAACCTAAGTGTCCTTCAGTAGTAGAATGGATAAATAATGTGTGGTATATTAATGCAGTGGAATTCTGCATAGCCTTGGAAATGAGAAAACTATTGCCGCATGCTACAAGCCCAAAACGTGCAATGCAGTGCTAAGGAAAAGAAGGGAGGCACAAAAAATAGAAACTGATTGTATTTATTTGGAGCTGAAAATGGGCAATGCTGGGCTGGGAGTGTAGCTCAGTGATACAGTGGTTGCCTAGCATGTGTAAGGTCCTGCATTCAATCCCCAACTCTGTAAAATAAAATAAAATAATAATAAAATAAAATTGGCAATGCTAACCCATGGAGTTAGAAGTCAGGAGACTGGTTACTTTTGGAGGAAAAGGATGGGGAATCACGGGCTACTTCTTCCCCTGGGATTAGATGGTATTTCCACTTTGAGGTAGCTGATCGAGTGATAAATTCACGATGTGTCCACTTTTTGGTATATATACTATACTTTTTTTCTCTTTGCGGTACTGGGGATTGAACTCAGGGGCATTCTACCTCCAAGCTACACCCCCAGCCCTATTTTTTATTCTTTTTTTTTTTTTTTTTTTTTGCGGTGCTGGGGATTGAACTCAGGGGCATTCTACCTCCAAGCTATACCCCCATATACCCCCAGCCCTAGTTTTTATTCTTTATTTTGAAACAGGGTCTCACTAAGTTGCGGAGTGCCTCACTAGGTAGCTGAGGCTGGCCTTCGTGAACCCAGATCCTCCGGTCTCAGCCTCTCAAGTACTGGGATTACAAGCGTGCGCCACAACGCCCAGTTCTCATACTATACCTTTTTATAAGTTAAAAAGGACATGCAGGTGGGCACTGGGAAGGCTGAGAAAGAAGAATCACAGGTTCGAGGACAGCCTCAGCAAGTAATAAGACTCTCATCAACCTAGTGAGACCCTATTTCTTTTTATTTTTTAACCATAGTAGGGATTGAACCCAGGGGCATTCTCCTCCTAGCTACATCCCCAGTCCTATTTTTAGTCTTTATTTTGTTTTTGGTTTTTTTTTTGCGGTACTGGGGATTGAACTCAGGGGCATTCTACCTCCGAGCTATACCCCCAGCCCTATTTTTTATTCTTTATTTTGAAACCGAGTCTCACTAAGTTGCGGAGTGCCTCACTAGGTAGCTGAGGCTGGCCGCGAACCGGGATCCTCCAGTCTCAGCCTCCCGAATGCTGGGATTACAAGCGTGCGCCAC
>PVLC010043255.1:0-12661 GCA_004027655.1 Graphiurus murinus | reverse complement strand
TTTCTATTAAAGTATAAGGGCCTGACCAGGTGCTCTGGGCCTGACTCTTGAAGAGCTGTGACAGTTCTGACCTCACCTCTTCATGAGTGTCAGAAACCCTAAGCCAACCTGCTGGCCACCTCCCTTCTCTTGTGCCTTCACCTTTACTCTATCCTTTAAAGAGTCAGAGATCTGCCTTCAATGTAGAGAAGCACCTGAAGCAGGTACAGAGAGTTACTGATGATGTGCATTTTATTTTTTCTTTCTGGTTTCTGGTTCTTCTGGACATTTTTATGACCATGATTAAAAGATAATGTTATATAATAGTATATTAGTATATTAATAAGATTAATATTTAATGCTTACTATGCACATACTTTAGATACTTCACATTGAATTGGCCTTGTAATCCTATGAAATAGATTCTATTATTAGATGAGAAAACTGAGAGGTTTCGTGGTGCATTGTAATTATACATCATGAAGTTCAGAGCCATAAAGAAATACATGCACACAGCACTTGATGGGCTTCTCCCCGGCTCCCACCCTGCACCCTCCTCTTCCCCTTGCATGATATTGAGACTGGTTTGACACTTTTGTATATGTATACTGTGTGGATTGAAGTGAAAAAATGAGTTCTGAGGTTAATTTATTTGGCCAAATTCACACCATGGATATGAGTTGGGGTGGGCATTTAAATCTAGGCATATGACCTGAGAGTCCACCCCGACTCACCCACGTAGGGACTGAAGTTAGGGCCAATCATATGCCTTACAATTTGGGCTTGTGCATGTCTGTATTTGATTCTAGCAGTGTCTGAGGCTTATCCATGAGATTCCAAATGCAAGAAACACCACCACCATGTTGATATAGACTGAACAATGCCCCTACATCTCAAAAAAATCTAATTCTGCCCTCCTTGAAACCTGTAACTGTGTTATCTTACATGGCAAAAGGGATTTTTCAGATGTGATTAAGTTAAGGATGTTCAGATGGTGATTATCCAGGTGGACAGATGTAACCACAAGGCTTCTAAGAAAAAGGGAAACAGGAGAATCAGAGGGAAGAGGCACAGGCTGAAGCCATGGGACTCCTGGGTTTGAAGGGGAAAGAGGACCATGAGCCCAGGGGGCAGGTCTTCTAGAAGCTGGAAAGGGCAGGAAAACACGTTCTCTCTAGAACCTCCCCAAAGAACCAGACCTGCCAAAATACTTTATTCCTGACTTCCAGAACTGTGAGATAATGTTTGTATTAAGTCACTAAATTATAATAATATGTTTCAAGAGCAATAGGAAATCTATATTATCCCTTTCTTTTTCTTTTTTGGTACTAGGGTTTGAACCCAAGGGCATTTTAACTCCAAGCCACACCTACACCTCATTTTATTTTTCATTTTGAAATAGGGTCTTGCTAAGTTGATGAGGCTGACCTCGAATGTGTGATCCTCCTATCTCAGCCTCCTAAGTACTATGACTGTGTGACCTTGACACCTGGTTTATAAGATGTGTCCATTCATCTTAATTATATCTTATCTCATTGAAGCCATAGCTCCAATTCCACTCCCTTTGGGGGATACACACACACACACACACACACACACACACACACACACACATATATATAGCAAAAGTCACAGATGCGATTTAACCATTATAGTACCTTTATATATATATATTATAGTACTATATATATATTATAGTACCTTTATATATATGTATGTATATATATAGTACCTTTATATATATGTATATATATAGTACCTTTATATATATATATGTATATATATATATATTTTTTCTGATAACCTCAAATCCTTTCCAGCTTCTCGTGACACTTATTGCGGCCTCACTTTTTGGATATCTCAATACGCTTTCTGGTGCTTTAAGGCAGCAGAGAGTCACTATCCTCTGTAGGTGCCAGCAAGCCAGGCAGATGGCTGTGCAAGAGACCCCACAGTGACAGGCCAGGCTGGTGGCTTCTGAGGAAATGGCTTTAACTGGGAAACTTGATCAGTTAATCTTCTGCAACTCTGTCCTGAGTTGCTTCTTGCCACCCATCAGCCTCAAGTCAAGTGGGGTGCAGTTGTGCTGTGGTCTTTCGAGAGGAGGGAAATGATTGTGTTTGATAAAGGAGAAATGGTCCATTTAGAGGAACAATGAGGAGACAATAATAAATAGCTTCTTCGGAGGATGCTCACCTGTAGGGGAGAAATCACGGTCCTGTGAAAAGCACAGGTTGGCCATAAGGATTTCAAAATGAAATTCCTTTATGGTATGGATGCACCTTACCATGCCAGTTGCCATGTTTCAATCCTAAGATCAGAGCAAATGTAGTAAAAGAAGTGGGGAACTTTGCAGTTTGGTGAAACTGAGCACTACCATCCCTACATGCAGAGGCAGCCCATGTGAAGGCAGCTCCCTAGCAGGTGGGTCATTGCACCTATTTTCCCAGCAAAAAACTCAGTTACCTTTGGTAAAAGGTACTATAATGGTTAAATTGCATCTGTGACTTTTACTATGCTGCTCCATTACCATTATGTGTTCAATAGCTGCTAAACTGCATACTTAAGAATATGTGTAACCCTTTGCCCTGCTGTAAAAAATACACTTTACCAACTATATTTCTTATAATGAACTTTCGAAATACTGTAATGTCCTCTAAAATGTAATGGGGGTCTACTTTTAAGATAAAAAGAATTGGTAATGACTAGTGAAAGAGGGTCAGATTTGGTGATTACATGTTGCACTCTTAGGTTTCTTTGGCTACCTCAGTAAGTACAAAGTGTGTCAGTTTTTCAAAAACAATCAGAAAATTGGCTGAAGCCTAGGAAATAGTTTTCATTATTTCAGTAATATCTCAAAGTTCAAAGTTTTAAACTAATACCAAACAATGTTTCTGTGGGTGTTCCAGCATGTGGAACTTTGTAATGAACCAATTACCTACTTCACCTTTAGAAGGAAGTATAGCAATTCATCACATTGTACACCTTGACTATACATACTCTTTGTCAAGTATTTTATTTATTTTTGTAGTACTCGACATTGAACCCAGAGGCCTTCTACCTCTGAGCTACACCCCTAGACCTATTTTATTTTTTGTTGTGAAACAGGGTCTTGCTAAGTTGTGGAGGCTGGCTCTCTCTCTCTCTCTCTCTCTCTCTCTCTCTCTCTCTCTCTCTCTCTCTCTCTCTCTAATATATATACACATATGGAGTACTTGGGAAAGATAATAAATGATGGTGTAGGCTCTGGGAGTGGGTTGCTTTGGAGCAGGTGGTGATTGTGGATATGTGGTGATAGGCTGAAGGTGCTGCCTTAGGGTGAGGGGTCTGGCAAGGAGAACTGAGATGGGAAAGAGGTCAGGAAACGGCAAGTCCACCTGTGGGCAGGGCTCTACAGAGGACTCAGGTGTTTGGGAGGAACGAATATCGTGGGAACAGGATGGAAAGACAAAAGAAGCAATGGCTAGTTGCATTTCCAAGCATTTACTTGCCTTTGTCTTCATTCCATACCCTCTACCCTATCAGTTAGTTGGAAAATATGGGTGATTTGAAAAGAATTGAAAAATGAAGGGTCAAATTGTACTCAGGAAGGTTTTAGATACACAAGTACTCAAATCTAATTTGTGAAGGAGGTATCACAAATTAGAGTTAATGTACAACCTGGCTCCTGCTGAGTGTCCCCAGCCCACAATGTCACAGCACCATCAATCCTGCCCATCTTCTGCAGAGCATCATGTCTGTGGCTAGTCAGGCAGCATTTCCCCAGTTCCTCAAGCCACGAGGAAGAATTGGTTTCAATGGTCCTTAACCACAATGTACAACCTGGTCACTGAGTTATGTGGTTTTTTTTTTTAAGTATTCAGTTCTTTTTGAGTAACCATATGCAGTTCCTTTGGAATAATACCTGTTTGTGTCTGCTCTTGAATTTGCCTCATCTTTCCTAGTAGCATTCTCATTTTGAAACCATCTAAGATCTCAGCTTACATGTTGTAATATAACGTGCAGTCACTCTAAATGGGGTAGGAGTGCTTGTGAACATCTTTAAATGCTAGAAGCGCACATGGCACACATAATTAAAGGGATATGCTCAGTTGTTTACAACTTACATTGGGATTTGAAGCAAACTCAGAGGCTTAGAAACATTTTCACTTCTCTGAAATACGTGTTTTATATTCTTGTGCATATACTAAAATTCTAAGAAGCTATTGGGAACTTCATGCTAGCCAGAAGAAGGAATCAGAGCACATTTGTATGAATCCCATATGGAGGAGTAGAGAAGCCACTGGAGCCAGGCATGGTGGTGTATGCCTCAGCTACTTATGAAGCTGAGGCAAGAGGATCACAGGTTTGGGGCCAGCCTGGGCAAATTAGCAAGACCTTATATAAGCCTATACAAGGATGAGGAGGAGGAGTTACCAAGAGTTGATTTCATTATTATCTTTTCTACTTCTCATTTTATTATTCCAACCAGGGGCATGGAATGTCTTGGTAGATTGAACAGATGTGTATATTAACTATGGACAGAGACACACTGTGTCCTTACATGTGATTTCTAAAAGACTATGGTGATGCGATTATTTAAATCATTTAGCCGGGCGCAGTGGCACCTGTAATCCCAGTACTTGGGAGTCTGAGACAGGAGGATTGCAGGTTCATGGCCAGCCTTAGCAAACCTCATGAGGTCCCCTGCAACTTAGTGAGACCCTGTTTCAAAAAAAAAAATAGGGCTGGAGGTGTAGCTAGGAGATAGAATTTCCCTGGGTCCAATCCCCAGTATTCCCCCTCAAATAAATAAAAATAGAGAAATCATTTAGCAAATATTAGAAGTTGAGGAATTTCATAAATCCAGGAGCAAAGACTAAATGTTTGGAATTGTCTATACTCAAAAAACTAAAAAGATAATATAGATCTTGCCTCAGCACGTCAACCTGAAACCCAGGAGTTTCATGTAGTGCCAACCTACTTTATGTAATTTACTTTGAATTAATTTTCCATCTCAGTTTGAAGTGCTCAGTGTTTTGTCATTTAAATTCAAATGTAATGAATAGTTAATTTTTCTATTTAGTAATGAAGAGTTAATTATTTCTTAGCTTGATTAGACTTGGATTTTTTTATGGGTAGTCATATTAGTCTTTGTAGAAAGATAAGAGTAGTTCTTCATTTAATTTCACCTATTTCCTCAAATAAATATAGCCAAAAAATGTTATACTTTATTAGTTTTGACAAAGTACAAGGGATCAATATGAATGGAATTGATGGAAATGCTACATATTTTCCTTTGGAAGAGGATGAGTTATTCAAGTTTTCTATATCCCCGAAGTCTTGTTAGACTCATATAAGTTACTTTAGTGCATCCCTGGAATGGCCTGATATTTCATCACATTTTAAAGCATGTGTTTCCTTTCTAAAGCTGCAAGCCTTAATATTACTGTGTCTGGAAATAAAAATTTCAAACGTCAAAAATTTCTCACATTGTATTTTCAAAGAGAACAGACTCCACCAATGTGAGTGGTTGAGGCTTTAAAAGTTCCAAGCAGATGTTCACTTTCGACTGGAATTCTATCCCATCTGCCCAGTAGATGCATAGGAAGCATGTGTCTCTCAGCCAGCCCTCCTCCTTCTGGCACAAGTTCTCATCTAAGAGCCTGGGAATTGTGCTATATGGAACAGCACACCCAACGTTAATCATTTGATGATGCTGTAGGCTCTCATGGCAAGAAGTAAGAGCTCCTACCACTCTTTTACTTGCCAGTTACTAAAGTTAATATGCAGTCATCTTGGGCTGCCTAACAGCTTGTGCCCTCTCTGGAGCATGCCAGCAAGTGGTAGTGCTATCTACTCTGGATCACATTAACTCTTGGGCTGCTGCTTTCTTCTCTTTGTTGGTGAAGATGTCTCTCTCAGAGTCCAGCGGCATCTGCTCCTTCCAGGTGTTTGGGGTTGGAAGAGAAAGGATCTTGGGTATCATTTTTTAAAAATCTGAGCTGAGCTAGCTTTGTCAATAAACCATGCTTTTCATACTTTGCTGCCTCCACATAGTCTACTGATCCTAAACCACCTCTGGCTTGTACTTGGAATTATCTATATAGCTGTTATATGCACAGCAAAGAGGACTGTGATATTTCCTTTAAAGTGCAACTTACCTGTATGTAGAGGTGCTGTCATCCAGAGCACCCTGGTGAGAACATTGCCCACTGCTCTTTGGTATCCTTAATCTTAGCATAGAGCATGTTAACCACAATGAATGAAACTATAGATGAAACTATGGTCACCCCCATCCTGACACCTTTATGCTGTGATTTTAAATGTGCTAATGTACCCCATATGCATAAGTTCTAGATTTCCTTTCTGACTGGCTTGGGTTTTCTACTTCTCTATCCCTGGTCTTGACACTTCCAACTCTCTAGTCTTTTTTTTTTTTTTTTTTTTTTTGAATTTCAGAAAAAGGACTGTATCCTCTACCTTCTTGCTGTGTCATGTACGTTCCAATGAGTGTCTTTCAGGATCCCCTAAACATTACAAATTTTCAACTCTTTTCCTCCAGTCCTCTAAGAGAATAACTCAGTGGACCCCTGGGAAGCATGTCTCTCTCACCCAGGCCTCTTCTTCCCATCAGAAGTCTGGGGATTGTGCTTCCCTGAGCAACACACCTAACCTTAATCATTTGATGAGGCTGCATGCTCTCATGGCAAGAAGAGTTTCAATCACTCCTTTTACTCTGAAGTTACCAAAGATAATATAGTTGTGTTGCTTTTCCTGGGGGGATGTTCCTTCACCTCTAAAGAACTTGAGCCTCAGTGTTCCACCAAGGTGGAATTGCATTATCTCTGGCTAATTGTGTTTCTCAACATCATTGTACAAGTGCTATTTCAGGGAATCTTCTAGGTCTTTTCCATATTTCTTCATGTCTACCTGACAGGTAGCAAACTTACTTCCCCCTGTCTGTGAGGACCAGTTATTTCAGTTAAGAGTAATTTCCTTTTATGTCAGTTTGTCCAGTGGGAAGAGGAGTTAAAAATGACCAGAAGATAGTTATAACTTGCCATTAAATGAAATTATTGATATTCTCACTTGTAAAATTATTCTTTTTTTAAAACAAGGTTTAGCAAACCATGGCCCATGGACAAAATCTAGCCTGTTACTGATTTTTTAAAATGAATTTATTTTATTTTATTTTTTAATTTGATGCACTGAAATTTTACATCATATTGAGGTATAGAGTGTTGGAAAAAATACATGCACACAGCTCTTGGCTCCCTGGCTGATTTTTTAAAGTCATAATTATATTGCAACATTGTCACATTCATTTATCTACATATTGTCTTCTGTGGTTTGCATGCTGTAGTGGCAGAGTGCTTATGGTAGAGCATGCCCTGTACCTTCCATCTATGCAGCATGGTGGGAAGGAGCATGAAGTTGAAATACCATATTGGTGTCTCATTTTCTGTTCACACGCAACCTATCAAGTAACCAAGAACAGGGGCAGGAACTTCAATCGTTTCTCCATCTGTATATCTGCTCCCTTCTTCACCAGATACTGTGTCATATGGTTCATGTATGGCTGCAGTTCCCAATTCCAGAGGGAATAACTTGGCTTTAAACCTACACACTGTCAAATAGCCAACTAAATAAGATTTTCATTTTTTAAGCAGTGTTAGGGTATCAGTTAGTTAAAACATCTGTCATAATATCATACTGGCACATCTGTTGAGTAGATTTAACTGAGGCTAAAATTATAAGGTAGTTAGGTGGCAGATTTGGAATAGGCCAATAAAAAAAAAATGGCAGGCAGCTCAAGGAAGCTCTAGAGCCTTCATTACTTATAATGTTAGCTTTAGAAATGACATTTTGGAGTTCCTTTTATATTTAAAAAGGAAGTCTTAAAGTATCAATTAATGGATAGACTCTCCACTCACACACACACACACACACACACACACACACACACACACACTCACACACTTCTAAAAACATGACATCTTTACCTCTCAACATCTGGATCAATATCAGGCAAACCACATGCTTAACTCTTAGCTTCAAACATTTTTTTTGAAAGTAATCTTCTGTGAACTCAAAAGAGATTGTAAATAGTTACCAGAAAAGCACACTTTTCAATACATTGTAATGTCTAAGTTATTATTGAATCAGATACTTGAAACTCTCAATTATAGGGCTATTGTGAGCTTTGAAAATGGAGAATCTTATTAGCAAAAATGCAAATAGATTAGAAGAACTGAATATACAATTATACCCAGTAAAATATTTTCCTTCCTCCCTCCCTCCCACCCTCCCTTCCTTCCTTCTTTCCTTCCTTCCTTCCTTCCTTCCTTCCTTCCTTCCTTCCTTCCTTCCTTCCTTCCTTCCTTCCTTCCTTCCTTCCTTATTTCCTTCCTTCCTTCCCTTCCTTCATCCTTCTTTTATCTTCTAAAATTTTAGCAGCCACATAGCCAGCACATACCCTAAAGGATAAGGTTGACTGATCCTTTGATCAGAAGAATGGCACACTTTTATGATGAGAAGACCATTAAAATCTAGCCCTGTATGTTGAAAAGCTTGGGAGTAGCAAATACAAAAGGAAAGAGAAGCAGAAAGAAAATATTCCTCAGAGGAAGCGCAGTAACAACAAAAGAGGCAGATGCTGATAGGCAGGAGCTGAGAATAGAGGGTTAAGAAATACACAACTGTGAAGTTCATGAGGTACACCAGAATCCACAAATCCACTAACTTATGAATTCAAACTGTTTACTGAGTTAATAGTATGTGCCTCGTACTAAGAAAATGCTGAAAGATTCAAAGATGAATAAATACCAACCCTGTGTTCATCCTCTGGTGCTTTTTGGTGGTGTGCAGAGGCATATGGATATATATTTTCAATGTGTTATGATGTTGTATTCATGCAAACAATATAGTAGGTGCATAAAAGACGAGTTTGTCACTGTTCCTTAGAAAAAGGGGGGAAGGAAGGCTAGAAAAGCTTTTGTAAGGGGCAACATTTGAACTGAGCCTTAAAGGTTGTGCACTTCTCAACAGTTTCTGGTATAGTATAATAGAACCATTCAAAGTAAGAATTATAACCTTTCTAACCCATTTAAATAGTGATCATAATTGGTACCTGAGCTAAGAGTCTGTGTTCAGTACAATTTATGTGTACATTAAGACTTACTCAGTGACTCTATCTATTCTGTGATTCCCTTCTTTGATCACTCTGACTTTGAAGTATCCTTATGTGAATGACCATAATACCTTGGATTGTGTTTAGTCTGTGAACTAGCCTTAGATTATACCAGTTTCTTTTACATGTAGTTTTATCTACTATTGGATTATAAATTCTCCAATGTCCTTAAAACACTTCTTTAGTATCATCCTAGCAGTCATTAAATTAATAATTGTGAAATTAGTGAATAAATGTGGTAAGATCCCGGTCACTCAGATCATCTTTTGATTGCCTTGGAATTACAATGCTTATATCTAAGCCCTTCAGTATTACAGAGATTTGAATTGCATATCTAGAATATAGTCCAACCTATACCCAAGGACAACTTTATCTCACTATTGAAAAATAAAAGCCGGGTGTGGTGATGCAGGCCTGTAATCCCTGTACTTGGGAGGTTGATACATGAGGATCACAGATTCACAGCCTGCCTCAGCTACTTAGTAGCTCCTCTTCAACTTAGTAAGACCTTGTTTCAAAATAAGGAATAAAACGTAGGGCTGTGGGTGTAGCTCAGAGTAGAATGTCCCTGGGTTCAACCCCCAGTACTACAAAACAAACAGACAAACAAACAAACATACAAACAAAAAACAAAACACACACACATACCTACATGCTAGGGAAGAAGAGTATAAAAATTGGTTTTGAATCAGATATACTTTCAGAAAAATATTGACTGGGAAATAACCTTTGATCATTTACTCAGGGGGCATCCTCCAGGGATAGTGAAAATCATTTACCTGAGAAGGCCACTCCATGCTCTCCCTTTTTAGGAGGAGAATGTCCACAATCCTTTCCCCATCCTTGGAGTCTGTAATGGGCTTTAGGTTTTGTGTTCTTTAGAGCTATAATTCCCTTTATTGGCTACACATTTGGATCCCTAGTCCTCATCCTAGACCTACTGAATCAGAATTCATGAACCCAGGGCCAGGGAATCTGTATTTGTATGGGTTTTCTAAGTAATTTGGGTATGAGTCAAGCTGGTGAACCACTGGTGAATAACTGTATTACCTAAGCATACGACATTGATTCTGAAAGATAAAGTTGTAAGATGGGCTGTTTCTTCATTAAATTAATATGTTAATTAGTTAATAATGATGAATAGGAGAATATCCAAAGACCCAACATTTAAATTTCTGTTTGCATGATAGGATTCATATTTTCATGTAGTACTGTCCAGTGTCTTTGGAAGGTCATCTTACCCGTCCCATAAACTTTCTGTGGGCGGAGAGACTTGTTTTCTATGGTAATTCTGAATGTAGGTCAGGATGTTTGTCAGAACTACACACTCAGCAAATGGAAAGAGTTGTACCATATAAATCCAAAATATTATTATGATTGCCATTATCTCTGCCTACTAATTACCTGATCATCAGTTTATCCACTAAACCTCAACTATTTAATTGAGACTATGAGGAATTTATAATTTTATCTGACCAGTCATATATTTATTGTAAGTTTGACTTTTAATGTTTACATGGTCAAATGTACTAGGTACAAAATTGTAACATATGGACAATTAAGTCACACAATAATCCTCTCTGTACAATTGTCCAGTTCTTTGGGAAGATTGAAAAGAAGCAACAGGAAATCCAAGTATGAAACAATTTTAATTTAATGAAAGGAGACTTCAAGTTGTATAAAATAAAGTGTCTTTGCAAATTAACTCAATTAAATTCATTTTTTAAACTTTGTTAGACAATAAAGGAAATAAGAAATAATCAGACTATTTGAAGTTTCATCTTAAACATAAAATGCTTAAAGACTTCAGTTTAGAGATTTAAAACACAGTAGAAGTTTCTCAACTAAAAGGAAAAGAGAAGAGATACTTCCCTCCCATCTGAATAAATATTTAAAAATTTTATAACCTCCCCTCCTTGAAGAATACAAATTACCCTGATATCAGAAAAATCAGAAATCACATTGTAGATTGAAATAAACACCATAGGACTTAAAAGTGGCTGTTAATCACCAGTGGGTTCATTAAAACATTTTAGACATTGCAGGAAGAAATGCTGGTCCTTTCCAAGATGTTAGTATCTCAGACACACTTGCATAAAGAAATAGTGCTAATCCCTGGAGATAATAAAGCAGAATTATTTAAAAAATCATGCCAAGAATACACTTGGGTTAACTAACTGATACTTACAAAGATGCTGTAGCTCTATATGAAATCCTTGCATAAGAGAAATATACAAAATCATGGTTGATAGAAAATATTCAAGATGTTATTGTGCTAAAATACAAATAAAAGTATTCTTGTGAAGCTATAGAGAAATGACATTAATTTGATAGGAAATTATCTCTCATAAAAATTAAGCATTATCTATAGTCTTGCTGTTTTACAAATATGATGAGGTTAAATAAATGATATTAAAATAAGTTTGACTAGCAAAACTCCACCATGAGTTGATTTATATACATTAATGGAATGATGGCTGTTTTATTATGCTTAATTACTAAGGGAAACAATTAAAATATAGAACTAAGACTGACTGTTGGGTAGTAAAGAAATTCACATTAGCAATTCACATAGCCAGATACATGAATACATTATAAGACATAACATTTTAGTTCTCCGGTATATGGATACTCCTGACTTGTATAATTCATTATATCTATACAAAGAAGAAAACATAATAAAATACCTAACTAATAATGGTTGCTAAATACATACATATTTTGTATAGGTTTGAATAGCCTGCTTGAACATTTTAGCAAGAAGTAAGTTTTAAAGCTTGATGCTGGGCGTGGTGGCGCACGCTTGTAATCCCAGCATTTGGGAGGCTGAGACCGGAGGATCCGGGTTCGCGGCCAGCCTCAGCTACCTAGTGACGCACTCCGCAACTTAGTGAGACCCGGTTTCAAAATAAAGAATAAAAAAAAAAAAAAGGGCTGGGGGTGTAGCTCGGAGGTAGAATGCCCCTGAGTTCAATCCCCACTACCGAAAAAAAAAAGCTTGGAAATTCAAGCTATCCATTCTGAAGTGACATTTCTCCTGCTTTAATTCTTTGCCATTTATTTTCATTTAAATAAGCCTACCTTTCTCTGAGCCGTATAGGGGAATAAAATAGAATATAGTATCAGAATTCTTCTTCAGTTGATAGAGATCATGATGCAATTAACAAGGAAAGCCAGGATACCAAGATGGAGAAATAGATTTTCTGGTTTATACATTAGGAAGAGTGGATTATTTACCTTAATTCTAGTGGATGAGAGTTGTACCACCACTATAACCTAAAAAAAGGGAAAATTTAAACTCTTTAACCTGTAAGTCCATTCAGAAACATTTTCTGTGTACAATAGGAGGACCAGCCTCATCGTATTCTTGCTTACTGATCCACATCTGCTGGAATGTGGACAGACTGGCCAGGATGGAGCCCCCAATCCAAACAGAATACTTCCGCTCAGGGGGAGAAATGATCTTGATTTTCATGGTGCTGGGTGCCAGGGCTACGATTTCCTTCTGCA
>PVLC010043254.1:0-12618 GCA_004027655.1 Graphiurus murinus | reverse complement strand
GGAGGTAAAGTATAGCAGAGAGGAATATGGGGGGGGGCTTGTAAAAGGGGTAAGGAGGGGGTTCAATGACCTAAGCGAGAGATAACAAAGCAAGTATTCATCCAAATAAACATAAACAAATCAAAGCAATAACAGAGTTTAGACAGATCAAATTTGAAAACTTAACACCAAAAGAGAATGAAAAAAACATAACAAAACACAACCAAAAACCAAAACCAAAAAAACCCCCAAAAAACAAAAACAAAAAAAAGAACAAAAACCGCAAAATCTACAAATAGCAAACAGACACTAAAACCAACGCTCTGCTAGTTCGTAAGTACCGAGCTTAAATTTTCACGTGTGTCTTTGGCGTTTTTTATTTATTTATTTATTTATTTTAATTTGCTCTGTCAGTGCAGACAGAGAATTGCCCACTGCTAGTTTATGTCTCTGGACTCTTCACTGGGTCTGGCTGCGTCTCTGACTCTGCTTTTTGCTTTAGCAGTCTAAAAGCCAGGCCTTTCCAGATACCCTGTGTGCACTGGGTTCCTCCACCCTTATGGCCCTGTCTAGGCTCTAGCAGGGCAGATGGCTGAGTCTATCCTTTGTTTTGTGAATCCCGTACTCTGCACCCGAGGTACGCGTGGCTCGACTTACGTCTCCCTGCAGCTCGGCCTGTTCCCGTTCTGATGGCTGGGGGCACAAACGGACAATGATGGTCTGCGTAGCTAGCAGGAAGTTGGTGGGAGGGGCTGGCGGCAAAGATGGCAGCCGCCATTCCCAGCGTGTGCAGGCTCGGTTCTCTGCTGTTCTGCCTGTTCCACCTCCTGGACAGCTGGGAGCACAATCGGACAATGATGGTTTGAATAGCTGAGAGGAAGATTGTTGGGAGGAGCTGGAGGCAAAGATGGTGGCAGCCGCGCACCGGCTCCCCTAAACCTCCTGATCTCCACCCAAGCGCTCCAATTTCATGCCCAGGTTTCAAACACTCCTTCTCTTCCTTCAGTCAAGAAGCTGGGTTCTCTGCTGACCTGCTTCAGGCTCACTTTTCCATCTCTGGAGCAGAGCGCGGAGGCAGACCTGCCTGCTCTGCCTTCTCTGGTTGCTGGAGGGCGCAGGTTGGTGATAGTCTGGCTAGATGGCAGGAAGCTGGTTGGGAAGGGCTAGCAGGGAAGATGGCGGCCGCTGTTCCATGGCACGCCAGCTCCCGCCGGCTCGTCCTGTTCCTCCTGGACTCAGATCCTCTGCTCCCGTTTCACGCTCATGCTTCCGTTAAGAAGCTGTGTCTTATTTCAGGCTCTGGGCGGTCACAGTTCTGCACTGAGGTGATGTGCTGGGACAGCCCCCAGACCCGCGGGCGCTTATGCTGAGCGCCCCACGCGTTCTGGTCTCCGCCTGGGTGCGGCGTGGGGTGCCGGTGGTGCTGTGTCCTGGGGTTTGCTGTTCTCAGCGTCTGGGTGATCCCCACAGCTCCTGGTCCTGTTTTTCCACAGCCTAATTCTTCGCTGCAGAGCCCGGCTGCTATCTGCCCCGGCAGAGCCGGGCCGGCGGGGGGCCCCACGGAGCGCGGATCGCTGCGCAGGGGCGTCCTTTGTTGTCCCCGCTCTGCTTTCTTGATCTTCTTTATTTGTTTGTGGTTCAAATTTTGCTTTTTTTCCTTCTGTTAAAAAGTTCTTTTTATGGTAAATTTAGATCCAAATCACAGCATTTGTGGAAAGACGTTTCACTCAGGCGCCATCTTGGATCCTCCCCTGTATCATACTTTCTTAAAAAAAAAAAAGTGTATACACAGACACTGACAGCTGTAGAACACACAGGCACACACACCTTAATAATTAGTTTACTTGTCCTCCACACATGGAGTCAAATAATATAATGAATAATATCAATGTAAAAAAAATAAAACCTAGCTAAACTGCATGCCTCTGTTTTCTTCACATTTAATGAAAAATTTCTAATTTTATATTTGACTATGTCCCTTAATTATTAATCCATTTTTCACTTTCAAAAACTATAAATATAATCAAGAAATGGTTTTATAATTGTTCTAAGATGCCTTAAATTAAAAATGAAAACAAAAATATAGAAAAGATTTTTTTTCAGGGCCAGGAATTGAAACAAGGCCTCACTAATTCTAGGCAAGCTAGGCAAGTGAGCTGTATCTATAGCCCCTAGGGAAGATCTTAAGATGGTCATGTAGTAAGCCCCTACCTTGAAGCATAGAGAATAGTTACATCCTAATGGTTAACAGATTTTCATAATCATAGCATTGGATATGTAATAATCTCTCAAATACTTATGTAAGAGTGTAATCTTCTTCCTAATACCTAGCCTAAATTCTTACTCCAATTTAGATTTTTTTGCTTCTTGTCCTATTCTTCAGAAATTATGGTAACCCATACAAATGCAAGGTAGTTTTCAGTTTTATTTTCTTTTTATTTTTTGTTAATTGGTGCACTGTAATCATATATCTTTGTTAGGTACAAGCTGAAAAAGGCATACATGCACACATTTCTCATTTAATCCTTCCCCAATTCCTGCCCCACTCCCTCTCGCTCCCTCCTTCTCAAGTTCAGTTTAGTGATCGACTTTGATATATTTGTGAAAGTACATCATGCTCATTAGGGTGTCCCCCCCTCCTCCCATCACCTTCTGTTAAGTCAAATTCTTTGTTGATCTGAGGTTTCTCCTTCCTCATCTGGAGTCCCTCTTATGTCCCTTTTCTCCCTAGCTTCCACATATTAGGGAGAGCATATGATTTTTTACTTTTTGTGACTGACTAATCTCACTTAACATAATGTTTTCAAGTTCCATCCATTTCTCTGCAAATAACATGATTTTGTTCTTCTTTATGGCTGAGTAATATTCCATTGTGTACACATCCCAGAGTTTTGTAATCCATTCATCTGTTGATGGACATCTTGGCTGCTTCTATAGTTTGGCAATTGTAAATTGTGCAGCTATAAACATAGATACACACGCGTCGGTCTGATAGTTTGGTTTCCATTCTTTGGGTAGATACCCAGAAGTGGTATTGATGGGTCATATAGTAGATTCATTCTCATTTGTCTGAAGATCCTTCATATTGTTTTCCAAAGTGGTTGCACTAATTTGCAATCCCTCCAGCAGTGTATTAGGGTTCCTACTTCTCCACACTCTCACCAGCATTTGGTGTTTGTGTTCTTGATGATTGCCATTCTGATTGGGGTTATGTGAAATCTCAAAGTAGTTTTGATTTGCATCTCTCTGCTGATGATGTTGAACATCTCCTCATACATTTATTGGCCATTTGTATTTCTTCTTTTGTGAAGTGTCTATTTAAATCCTTTGCCCATTTTTTTGATTGGGTTGTTTTCTTAGCTGTGATTTTCTTGAGTTCTCTGTATATCCTAGATATTAGTCCTCTATCAAGAGACTAGCTGGCAAAAATTTTCTCCCACTCTGTGGGCTCTCTGTTGAGGTTATTGATAGTTCCCTTTACTGCACAGAAGCTCCTCAGTTTAATGCAATCCCATGTATTGATCTTCCTTTGAGTTGCTTGTGCTTTGGGGGTCTTGTTGAGAAAGTTTTTTACCTGTGCCTGTGTGTTGAAGTGTTGGCCCTATGCCCTCTTCAACTAGCTGCAAGGTCTCTGGCCTGATTTCTAGGTCTCTAATCCATCTCTGGTTGACTCTTGTGCAGGGTGAAAAAGTGGGGTTTATTTCCATTTTCCTGCATATGGTTATCCAGTTTTGCCAACACCATTGGTTGAAGAGGCTATCTTTTTTCCAGCGTATATTTTTGGATCCTTTGTCAAAAATCAGTTGACTGTAAGCATGTAGGTCTGTTTCTGAATCTTCTATTCTGCTCCATTGGTCTATGTATCTGTTTTTGTGCCAATGCTATGCGGTTTTTATTACTGTGGCTTTGTAGTAGAGTTTGAAGTCAGGTATTGTGATACCTCCTGCATAGTTCTTGTTGCTAAGAAGTACTTTGGCTATCCTGGGCTTTTTGTTGTTCTAAATGAATTTAAGGACTAATTTTTCTATGTCTATGAAGAGTGACCTTGGTAATTTCATGGGTATTGCATTGAATTTGTAGATCATTTTTGGGAGGATGGCCATTTTGATGATACTTATTTTGCCTATCCAAGAGCATGGTAGATTTTTCCATCTTCTAAGGTCTTCATCGATTTCTTTTTTCAACTTTTTATAGTTTTCCTTAGAGAAGTCTTTACCTCTTTGGTTAAATTTATCCCTAAGTATTTTATTTTGGGGGGTAATATTGTGAGTGGAATTGTTTTCTGGATTTCTTTTTCAATGGATTTATGGTTGGCATACAGGAAAGCTTCTAATTTTTTAAGAATGATATTGTATCCAGACACTTTGCTGAATTTGTTGATCAGTTCTATAAGTGTTTTGCCTGAATTTGTTGGGTCTTCTAAGTATAGTATCATGTCATCTGCAAAAAGGGATAGTTTTAGTTCTTCTTTCCCTATTTTTACCCCCTTGATTTCCTTCTCTTGCTTTATTGCTCTGGCTAGAGTTGCAAGTACTATGTTGAACAGAAGAGGTGATAATGGACATCCTTGTCTTGTTCCTGTTTTTAGTAGGAACTCTTGCAGTTTTTCTCCATTTAATATGATGTTAGCTGTGGGCCTATTGTATATTGCCTCTATGATTTTGAGGTATGTTCCTTCTATTCTGATTCTCTGAAGTACTTTTAGCATGAATGGGTGTTGGATCTTGTCAAAGGCTTTTTCAGCATCAATTGAGATGATCATGTGTTTTTTGTCTTTGAGTCTGTTTATGTGGTGAGCTACATGGATTGTTTTCCATATGTTGAACCAGCTTTGCATCCCTGTGATGAACCCGATATGGTCATGGTGTATAATTTTCTTGATGTGGTTTTGAATGTGCATTGCTAGTATTTTGTTTAGCAGTTTTGCATCTAAGTTCATCAATAATATAGGCCTATAGTTTCCTTTCCTGAGCTGTCTTTATTTGGCTTTGGTATTAATGTGATGTTGGCTTCATAGAATGTGTTTGGGAGGGTCCCGTTTCTTTATATTTCATGGAATAGTTTGAGGAGTATTTGGATTAGCTCGTCTGTAAATGTTTTACAAATTTCACTTGGAAAACCATCTGACCTTTGGCTTTTCTTTGATGGTAAGCTCTTTATTGCAGTTTCTATCTCTTCGATTGTTATTGGTCATTTTAAGTTTTCTAAAAAATCTTCTTGACTCAATGTAGGAAGGTTATATGTGTCTAGAAATTTATCAATTTCTTCTAGATTTTCCATTTTGTTGGAGTATAGTTTTTCAAAATAGTTTCTGACTATTCTTTGTATTTCCATATTGTTGGTGGTAATATCATCTTATTTTGGTAATTTGGGTTGATCTTCTCTTTCTTTTGGTTAGTTTGGCCAATGGTTTATCAATCTTGTTTATTTTTTTCAAGAAACCAGCTTTTGGTTTTGTTGATCTTCTGTATTTTTTTTTAATTCTCTACTTCATTAATTTCTGCTCTGATTTTCATAATCTCCTGTCTTCTACTAGCTTTGGAGTTATACCGTTCTTGTTTTTCAAGGGCTTTGAGCTGTGTCATTAGGTTATTTATTTGGTGATTTTCTGTTCTTTTATTTGTGTGTGTGGTACTGGGGATTGAACTCAGGGGCATTATACCTCCGAGTTATACCCCAAGCCCTATTTTTTTATCCTTTATCTTGAAACAGGGTCTCACTAAGTTGTGGAGGGCCTCACTAGGTAGCTGAGGCTGGCCATGAATCCAGATCCTCCGGTCTCAGCCTCCTAAATGCTGGGATTACAAGCATGCGCTACCACACCTGACTTTGATTTTCTGTTCTTATGTGGGCACTCAGTGATAGAAATTTTCCTCTTGGTACTGCCTTCAAAATGTCCCAGAGGTTTTGATATGTTGTATCTCTAATTTCATTGGTTTCTAGGAATTTTTTAATTTCTCCCCTTACTTTTTCTATTACCCAGTCCTCGTTCAGCAGTGTGGTGTTCAGTCTCCATGTGTTTACATGGTTACTCTGAGTCTTCTTAGAGTTGATTTCTAGTTTCACTCCATTGTGGTCTGAAAAGATGCAGGGAATTATGTTACATTTTTTGAATTTGCCAGTGCTCTCTTTGTGGCCCAGAATGTGGTCTATTTTGGAGAAGGTTCCATGTGCAGCTGAGAAAAATGTGAATTCAGCTGTAGTTGGGTGAAAGAGTCTGTATGTGTCTAATAGGTCCGTTTGGTTTATGGTATTCTTTAGGTCTGAGGCATCTTTACTGACCTTTTGTTTAGGAGATTGGTCTAGTGATGTGAGAGGAGTATTGAAGTCTCCCAATATTAGTGTTTTGGGATCTATGTGTGTTTATATTGTGCAGAGTTTGTTTTATGAAAATGGCTCTACCTATGTTTGGGGTATAAATGTTGATAACTGTTATTTCCTCTTGCTGGATTGTGCCTTTTACTAGTAAAAAATGACCTGCTTTGTCTCTCCTGATAAGCTTAGGCTTGAAATCTAATTTAGCTGATATCATAGTTGCTACTTGTGCTTGTCTTAGTTCCATTGGCATGGATTACCTTACTCCAGTCCTTCACCTTTAGTTTGTGGGAATCTTTGCTTGTAAGGTGTGTTTCCTGCTGGCAGCATATAGATGGATTCTGGGTTTTAATCCATTTTGCCACCTTGTGCCTTTTTATTGGGGAGTTGAGACCATTTATATTCAGTGTGATTATTGACAGATGATTTTTAATTCCTAACAATTTGAGTTTTGACTTCTGTTTGCAGTAGTGTTTGTTCTTCTTTACTTAGTTGTTTGATTCCTGGAAATTATTGTTTCTCTGGTTCTGATGTTTACTTGTTAGTTCTTCTTTGTAGTTAATCTCTTTGATATTTTCTCTAGTGATGGTTTGGAAGACATAAATTCTTTCAGTTTCTGTTTGTCATGGAAGATTTTTATATCCCTGTCAATTCTGAGAGAGAGTTTTGCTGGGTATGATAATCTTTGCTGCAAGTTATTTTCTTTCAGAGTTTGGAATATGTTACTCCATCCCCTACTGGCTTTCTTGACTTGATTTGGGATTTCTGGAGTGATTCTAATTGGTTTGCCTCTAAATTTCACTTGGCCTTTTAATTTTGTTGCCTTTAGAATTCTCTCCTTTTGTTGCCTTTAGAATTCTCTCCTTAGCCTCTACATTAGTCACCTTGATTATTATGTGGCGTGGTGATCTTCTTTGGTCTTGTCTGGAGGGAGTTCTATATGTTTCCTGTACCTGTGTGCCAACTTCTGTTTCTATGTTTGGAAAATACTCTGATATTACTTCTTTGAAAAGATTGTTTATTCCATTAGTTTCAGCTTCTAGTCCCTCTTCTGTGCTTATTATTCTTAGGTTAGCTGTTTTATAGTTGGCCCAGATCTCATCAATGTCCAATTTATACTGTCGAATTTTTTTTTTCTAAATTACATACTATGGATTCATTTTTGGAATGGCCATCTTCTAAGAGTGATATTCTGTCTTTCATGTGGTCTAATCTGTTTATAGTTTGTATTGATTCCTTCACTTCAATTATTGCAACTTTCACATCCTTCATTTCCTTCAAGGCTTCTCTTTGATTCCTGTTCAGGGTGTCAGATTCTTTGTTTATTTGTTCCTTTATTTCGTTTCAGGTCTCTGCATTCTTTCCGAAAGTTTTGTATCATTTCTACTATTAAAGATCCAAATTGTTCTTCTGATAATCTCTGCCATTCAGTGTTGTTGAGTTCTGTAATTGTGGGGTTGTGGTAGCTCATTGTTTCTTTGCTATTTTTTCTTCCCATGGTTTCCCTGTTCTTAAATTTATATCTTTGATGCTCTTTCAAAATTTCTCTCAATTTATAGATTTCTTATTTTCTCTCTGTGAATAGTGTCTTGTACTGAGTTGCAATTACTCTAAGGCTTCTTCTGCCCACTCTAGTGGTGCCTTTGGTGTGTTTCAGGTGTTGACTTCTGGGGTCTGTTTGTTGCTTCTGTTATAGGGATTCGCTCAGAAATGTGAGTTGGACAGTTTGTGTTCTCTGTGTTCTTAGGCCTCAATGTGGGATGTGTCGAGCTATTCCTTCTTCAGCAGAGGTGAGTTTATCCTTAGGGTTTGAGAATCCTTTCTGGGGCTTACCGCTCTTGTCCAATCTCTGATGTGGAGGTTTAGAGGTGTCCGCTGGTATATACAGGGACAGGTTGTGTTCAATGGTAAAGGTTGGATGAGAAGTCACAGTGATGAATGCAAGAATAGGGTAAAGTAGAGGGTATGGTCCAGTGGAATAAGAGGTTGAGTGTGTTGAGGTGATATATGGTAAATATTGGAGATAGTGGATATGTTGGGGGATTCTGGTAGTCAATATAGAGTTTTAGGTGTGGTAGTATGTGATGGTCTTGATTTGAGACAGGGAAAAAAGGAAAAAGAAAAAATGTTGAGTGAGAGAGGGAGGGAAGCTTGTAAAAGGGATAAGGAAGAGAGTCAACAAACTGAGCAAAAAATAACCAAGGAACCAATCATCCAAACAAACATAAATAAATCAAGGCAATAGAAAATGAAAACAGAGTAAAAACAAAAAAAAAAACAGAACACAAAAAAACCAAGAAACCAAACAACAACAACAACAACAACAAGGAACAAAAACAAACACCCTGCTAGTTTGTAAGTACACAGCTGAATTGGCCTCTGCAGTCCTTTTGGATCTGTGTGGATATTTTCAGCTTTTAAATATGTGCTCACTCTATTAGATTTTCTAGTGTGTCTCTGGCATTTTTATTTGCTCTCTCTGTCAGTGCAGGCAGGGAGTTTTGCTGGTTCCTCTCTCGCTGCAAGCTTGTGTCTCTGAGCTCTCTATAGGACCTGACTGCATATCTCTCTTTCTCTGCTTTTGCTAGTTGTGGGGGTGCAGTCTAAATGCTGGGCATTTTCCAGGGTGCCTGTAAGGTCTCTATGCCCTGTGTGTACTGGGTCCCTCCAGCACTTCTGTTCTATCCAGTCACTAGAAGGGTGGCTGAGTCTGTCCTTTGTATAGGGGCCCCTGCACCCTGGGAGTGCAATTTAACTTGCCCATCCCTGCTGCTCTGGCTCCGGTGGGAAGGGTAAGCTGGGGTGTCCTTGCTGCAGGCTTCAGCTGATTGTCCCAGTTTTTCCTGATCAGTGTTGATCCTGTGCGGATATGCTGCCCAATTAGGGTGTGGAATTCCATAGGCGCTAACTCCACATCTGGTCGCTGGGTGCGCAGGAGGTCATTGGAAGTCTTGGCGCTAGTAGACCCCGCTCTTTGCGGCTGGCAAGATGGCGGCTGCTGGTTTGTGGTGTGCAGGCACGCTGGCTTCTTTGTTCTCCCTGGGTTCTGTTTAGCTGCTTTTGTTGCTTTGTTTACTTTTTTTTTGCTGCTTTGCTTTTCTTTCCTTCCATCAAGAAGCTGCTTTTGCAGCAGTTTTGATTTAAGCTCTTCAGTGCATTTGATTGCTGCTCTGGCTCTGGAAGGAGAGGTAAGCTGGGGTCTAGTTTTCAGTTTTCTAAATGATTTTTCTCTTGCATATCATAATGGAGCCCAATTTCTAAGTGTGTGTGTGTGTGTGTGTGTGTGTGTGTGCATTTTTTAAAAATTACTTTCTTCTGTGCCCTTTCTAAGAAATTCAGTTCTCTTTTAAATGTGGGCAAAAACTGTTAGATTCAGTATTCCAGTTAAAAACAAACTGATAATCATAAAGGCAAAGACAGGTTTTTACAGTTTAAGTAATTGTTTTCATTTAAAACTGGGCTACATGGCTGAGGATGTAGCTCAGGTATAGAGCCCTTGCTTAGCAGTATGAGTCCCTGGGTTCCTTCTCCAGCACTGAGGGAAAAACAAAAACATAAACAAGAAAAACAACTTTAAATAATATTGGGCTACCAGTGCCAACTCTTCTGCTTTGTCAAAAAGTGCTTTTTGTTATTTAAAGAATTTAATTAAAATCCATCCACCTCTATTGAAGCCACTTTGTAAAAACATAAAATTCTAGAATTTATGTCAAGAATTTTAAGCCAGGCATGATGGTGCAAGCCTGTCATCCCAGTACTTGGGAAGCTGAGATAGGAGGATCACAGTTTTGAGGACAGCCTCATCAAGTCCCTGTTTCAACTAGCCACACCCCGTTTCAAATGGGTTCAATCCCCAGCTCCCCTCCCCACACACAAAAGAATTTTGTATTTATAAGAGGTCAGGTAATTAGATTTTATTATAATAATATTTTTCTAATTTTAATAGGAATGCATGTTTAAGCTGGGCATGGTGGTGCACACCTGTAATTCCAGTATTTGGGAGACTGAAACAAGAGAATTGCAGATTTGAAGACAGTTTCAGCAAGTGTTTCAGGAAGAACACTTGGTCTTCCTGAATTGGTCTGAGGGTGTAACTTGAAGGTAGAATGCCCTTGGATTCAATCCTCAGCACCACAAAAAAAAAAAAAAAAACCAACCATGTTTAATATAGAAGTCAAAGGGACATAATACTTATAAAGCAATCATTTCAAAATATAATTTATCTTGGTATTACAAAATGATTTATTAATTTTTTTGTAACTTCTAAAACCAATAACACGAATATCTTTCCATATATAAGACTAGGTATCTTGCAACTACATGACTTATAATGACTTCATAATAGTTCACCATTCAGTTTTATCATAATTTACTGAGTCTGTCATCTTTTTATTAACATTTTATTTGATTAATGAGATAATATCAAGTGATTTGTCTTTTTTTTTTTTTTTTTGAGACAGGGTCTGGCTATGTAGCCCAGGCTGGTCTCCAAACCCTGACGGGACTCAGGTGGTCCTTCTGTCTTAGCCCTCTCGGTGCTGGGACTAGAGGCATGTACCACCATGTCTGGCTCAAATCTTTCTTCTCAATTGATTTTTCCATAGTATAATTTCCTAGAGGCGAAATTGCAGGGTATTTATGTTTTTAAAGTTGGCATACATTGCAAAATGGATTTTCAGAAAAGTTTTATCAGTTTATCCTTCTATTGGCATTATATTTGAGATTTGAGTGCCTATCTTCCACCACACATAAAATTCTGAGTAAAATCCTTCTTAGTCTTTGTCAACTTTATTAGCAAAAGATAATTTAATTTTCAGATCTCTAACTGCTAATAAAGGTATACTTTTTTTTATATACTGGGGATTGAACCTAGGACATTCTATCTCTGAGCCATACCCCCAGCCCTTTATTTTTTTTACTTTGCACAGTGTCTCAAAATTGCTGAGGGTCTAAGTTGCTGAGTCTAGCCTCGAACTTGAAATCCCCATCTCAAACTCCCAGGTACAGGGATTATAGACATGAGCTATCACACCCAGCTGACAGTATACTTTTAAGCTTATTAGCTGGGTGTAGTGGTGCACACCTGTAGTCCCAGGTATTCGGGAGACAGCTCACTTCTGTCTTTGTTTGATAAGACCATACAAATTTTGTTGTTGTTGTTTGGGAGAGAATTACCTTTCTGTGTGCAGTTTGGGAAAAACAATATTAGAGGACTTTGCCTGCCCTAACCACACTGACAACATAACATGATCAAATAGGTCAATTTGGATTTCAAGCAGTAAATAAATGGACAGTTCTCTAGAAACAGACTGAAGTGAAGAATGGTGGAGAAAAAGACTGCTGGGAGTATTCTCAGAAGATGCATCAGAAGTTAGGGAAGGAAAGAGGGAGGGGCAGAGGAAGAAGGAGACGCACAATGAGAGTGTTCCAGCCACTCCTACAGGTGCACTTTGCTGGGATGGTCCTTCAAGGTCCTTTGTACTCATCTTCTGCCGGTCAGTCTCTGGCCTAGGGCTACCCCCAGGTAGGAAGTTCTCTTGTGATGGAAGCAGTGAGAAATAAGGAGTGAACGGTCCCAGCAAACTGACTTATTTTCTGACTTTGCATCATACTGCTTGAAATCCAAATTGACCTATTTGATCAAGAAGACTACATGGTTGTTTGCACACTGAGACCCTCTGGGCCTACTTCTCTTGCTCTTTCTGCATCTGGTTCTTCTTCCTTTTAGCCTTCCTGGGTTCTCCTAGTAATTCACTCTGTTTTAGTTAAGTAGCCAAGAATCAGTGTTAATACAATGTTCCTTAGCATTTCTTCTGGTATTTTTTACATATTTGTAGTTTGTTTGTACATCATAGTGTTGACATGCATTTATTTAGAAAATATAAAGTATCTGATCTTTTTCTTTGTGATTTCTGTCTTTGATAGAATGCTTATAGAGGCCTTTATAATCACATCATATAAATAAAATATGTACATATTTTAAGGTTTTATTATTACCAGTTTTTAGGACAATCATTTTTGCTTTGGTACATGGCAGTGATTTCAGTATTTACTGCACATAATTTAACTGAGTATTTAGAATTTTATGTTAAAATTTTCCATAACAGTACCCTCAAATTTCAATGCTTAAATAAGAAGACATTATATTTTACTCAATCCAGAAATGATTTGTCTGAATCTGGCCAGGCATCTATGGATTCTCACCAGGAGGCTCCCTTCACAGAGAAATGGAAGTCTTCACTTGTTGCTGTTTTTTAGTTAGTGGGAAGGGGGAACTAGAGAGTAGAAAGCAAGTAGCTTTCTCTCCCTCTTCCTCTCCCTCCC
>PVLC010043253.1:0-12600 GCA_004027655.1 Graphiurus murinus | reverse complement strand
GAGTTATTTTGAAATATAGCTTTCCAGTTATTTTGAAATATAGCTTTTCAGTTTGGATGCTAAATGAATACTGGTTGGAATTTCAAAGTTGTTTGAAACTTTTTACAATATGTGGTTTTTCACTAGTCAGATAAACACTGAAAGGCTCACATGTTTTTCATAAACAGCTGGGCATGGTGATGCATGCCTGTAATCCCAGTATTTGAGAGGTTGAGACAGGAGAAATGCAAGTTTGAGACTAGTCTCAGCAATTTGGAGAGACTTTATTTCAAAATAAAAAATAAAATAGGGCTGGGGGTCTAGCTCAGAGGCAGAATACCCCTGGTACGAAAATAAATATTTAAATATAATATTGATATATAAATATATATTTATAGATACATGATACCTATAGAAAAACTAGCCCCTTTCTCTGTATGTTCTATAATCAGACATTATACATGGGGATGTCAGTCCATTTAAGTAGCTAGAAGCTGACCTCCTGCAAAGAAAATTGCTGTTACATTTTAGTGTAGGCATTTTATATGATTACATGAAACTTGTACTGAATAAGCATATGGTTAGAGGCAGAGGCTTAATATACACAAAAGTACATTTAAAGCCTCTTCGTTCTACTAATACTTCCACTGGTACAATTCTAGTAACAGCAAAGTTAGTGCAGTCTAGCAGTGCAGACTGGGTCAAAGATAGTGAAGATATGTGGGACTAACTTGGTAACTTGAACATTTTTTTTGTCTTAGAATTTTGAATTGAACTATAGACTCTTTTGTTTCCAAACCTCTGGGCCCTTAAAAAACAAACAAAAAAGAAAAAAGAAGCACAGTGATTTTTGCCTACCGCAAACACACACTCTGTTTCATACTTTGTTTTCAGTTTGGATGCTAAATGAATACTGGTTGGAATTTCAAAGTTGGTTGAAACTTTTTACAATATGTGGTTTTTCACTGAAAGGCTCACATGTTTTTCATAATACTACTGCTAGAATCATTTTTTCTAAGGTTCATTTTTATCACCTTTTTATCTCTAGTAGGGCTAAGAAATGAACACATATTGGAATTTAATTTGTTTAGGGAATTCATTTTGTTTAATTTGGATTTAAAATACTAACTACAATCCAGTATTGAGAGGAGATAGCTCAAACTTCTTAATAGCTATATCCAGAGAGATTTACATAGTGAAAATGGGGGCAAAAAGTAGATATGGATGATAGTCAAGCAAATAATTTCTGAAAACCCAAGGAATGAAGCACAATTATATTTAAAAACTAAAATTGGAATAAGAATTCAAAGCATGGTCTCCATGAATACAAGGCTCTGCACCTTGCTGTTAGATGGCAGACAGAGGGAAGAATAAATGAACTCCAGCTTTTGAGAAACTTAATTAAAAGTTATATCAAACCTGGGATTCTCCTGAATGAATCTGTACTTACTTTAATAAAGGCTGTTTCTCATTGAGCAGCAATTCTAATTTTATAGCACGGTTGCAGTTCTGTGCTGAAAATGGTCTTTCTATGAGATCTTGCTCATTTTACAAACACAATATGTCCTCCCCACCCCCAGGACATTACTTTGGCATCCTCACAAGGGAGCATTTGCCAAAATAACTGCAGGAATGCTCTGAAGACAATAGTACTTCTTTGACCTTTGTAACTGTGAGCTACAAGGCAACTAAAATCCAGACCACAACCAGTGCTAAAGTGAGAGGGAAACCACCTCCACCACCCAGATGGAAAATTTTCATTTTCAATTTTAAAATTTTAATAGGAACAGAGATGTTGGATTGCAAAGGAACAGAAAGATGAGCTTTACTTGGAGTAATGGCACCACTCTGTATTCTAAAAATGGTGGTGACATTTGTCAAAATTCCCGAAAGAGTAGATTTTACTGTATGCAGATTTTTTTTTTTTTTTTGCAGTATTAGAGATTGAACTCGGGGGCATTCTACCTCTGAGCTACACCCCCAGTCCTATTTTTTATTCTTTATTTTGAAACAGGGCCTCACTGAGTTGTGGAGGACCTCACTAAGTAGCTGAGGTTGGCTGCAAACTCAGATCCTCCTGTCTCAGCCTCCCAAGCACTGGTATTACAAGCATGCACCACCATGCCTGGCTTGTATGCTGATTTAAAAAAAAACTTTATCAACTTTGAAAATGTGTATCAATTGGGCTTTAGCTTAGATGTGCACCTCAGTAGATGTGACCTTCACCCTATTAATCTCTACTTTTATACCTTCTATTTCAAAGCCAACTTCCTTACCAACAATCCTCAATCCTGTTTCCCTCTATCCTGGGGTTTGCCATAATTTCCTGATTTCTCTTCTTTTTCACACACACATACAGAAACTACTTTGAGAGCCAATACTTTGAATTATCATGATGATGAATTAATCAGATCTGGGAATGGTTCTCCTGAAGGTGGGGAGAGTGAACCCCTGGTAAAGATTCACAGAGACACGGGGTGGGGTACCATTCTTTTATTTACTTATATATTTGTTTCTAGTTTCATTGATTTTTTATTTAGAAAAAAAAAGTGAAACAATTTCATGAAAAGTACCAAGTTAAGTATTGGTACAAAAATATAGCAAATAGCACCCTTAGAATCAAGACAAGCATTTTCACTTGTGTCTACCTCTCCTTTCACACAAAGGAGCTAGAATCAATCTTCCCTGGTCTCTTTGAAGTAACAGCCAGTGATCCAGCCAGCTCTGCCCAAGCAGCCCTACCTGGAACAACTATGAGAGGCCTGTTCCTTGTGTAGAAGGTCATTCTGAATTATCTCACCCCCTGGACCAAGAAGAGAGGCCTGCATAAGGGACTATTTCTTTCCAGGGCTTCCAAGAACCAGTGAGTATGAAGGGTTGGCACTCACACATTTCTAACATGAGAAAGGATTATGCCAATGCAACCAAGATACATCAAAATTCTCTGTAGGTTTGCTACCCAGGTCAGTGAAGCACTTAATATAAACTTTTCAGGTCAGAAAGAAACAGAAGCTGGTTGAGAAGTGTCTGTCTATCAGACATGAAAAGCCTCTTCCAGGGTAAGCTCTTAAGATACTCTGTTTCTTTTACCTTCATATCACCTGAATTGCTAGTCACAAAATGAAATTTTGTTTTTTACTATACCAATATCTACTTGCATCAATTTAGTTTTTATATCCCCAGTTTCTGATTCTATTTAATGTTCTTTTTTACTTTAAACTTTTAAATTCAATTAATTCTCAATAAAATTTTTATTTGCTTTTTTCAATTGGTGCATTATAATTATAGATCATAATGGGATTCAGAGTGGATAGAAACATACATCCACACAGCACTTGTATTTCCCTCCTGGTCCCACCCTGCTTCCTCCTCCTCCCCATACATAATATTAAAACTTTAATATTCAAATATTAAAATTCCTTTATTTAAATTTTTTGCAAGAATCTTTTGAGTCTAAAGAGAAGAAAGAAGAATTTTATAACTGTTGCATCTTATACACATAAATTATGTTATAGTTGATACAAATCTTCAACTAGTTCCTTTTAGACTAAATCTACTTCATCGCTGGTATTTTTCCAAATGAGGAACTGTGGCCCAGTTTGCGAACTGCCAATGGTCACAGGGGTAGGATGTGGAAAAGCTTGACTTGAGTTATGAATCACAGTTCCAACACTGGCTTCAGTCCACATCCCTCTGCCAAGTCACTGTGGGTTCGAAACCACTGGCAAAGTTCCTCCCAACAACATCCTGGAAGCCAGAGGCCTTAGGATATGGGTGGAAAGGTAGTCAGTACTGTCCACTTGACACTTGTGCTTAGAGAAGGAATTTACAGCAGACTCCATATTGATGGATTCAATTATTCACTCTTATTTTTTTCACTTGAAAAAAGTGAAAAGCCATAGGAATAGGCAGCACAAACTGAAAGAGTGTTCTCTCAGCCAGATGCTACCTGCAAAATGGCAGTGTCACACAGAAATCCAAACTCAGAAAATAGTGTTTGGCACCGGGCTAGTGGCACTCAACCGAATCCCAGTACTTGGGAGGCTGAGACAGGAAGATCTCAGGTTAGCAACCAGTTTCAGCAATTTAGCAAGACTCAGCAACCTACCACAACCCTATTTCAAAATAAGAAGGAATGGGGGAGAGTGTAGCTCAGAGGTAGAATATCTCTGAGTTCAATCCCCAGTACCACACACACACACACACACACACACACACACACACACACACAAAATAGTGCTTGGGATCGCATCTCTCTCGTGTTGAAGTTGAAGGAAAGGAATTCAAACAGAAGACAAAAAGTGCTAACTGGAGATAAATATTGCTGTTTATTTATGCTATGCCTCATCCAACAGATGATTCAAGAAGGAACACAGATCTAGTCCTATTAATTAAACATAGTTCAAGAAAGATGGGTCCCAGCATTTCTGGAGAAATTTCCTCAATAGACTTGAGGTTTGCCAAATGTCATATGTTTTGCTTTCTGCAGTGGTTTCAGAATTTCTCAATATGTTTCAAAGTATAAATAGCAAACCAGTTGACCAAATGGCCATCTGTTTGTCTAATGTCTTCATTCTAAATAGAGAAGAAGAAAATGTTTTTAACTTAAGGAAAACACATGGAAGGTAGCTGGTAGACCTCCTCCAGAGCTGATTGGGCCACATTGTCTAACAATGTCTTAGAGTCATTTCATCATTGGTACCCCACTCCCTCTGCACCCTTTCTAATACCCTTTCTGGCCTCATTCAGCATGTTATTCTCTGAGAGAGGAACAGAGCCCTGCCCACATCATGATTCTAGCCCAGGGAGATGCATATTGGATTTCTGACCATTACACTTTAAGATAATATGTTTAAGGGGGTCGCAGTGGCACATACCTGTAATCCTAGTACTTGGGAGGCTGAGACAGGAGGATCTCAGGTTTTAGGACAGGATCAGCAAGTAGTGAGATTCTCATCAACCTAGTGAGACCCTGTTTCAAAGATAAAAATAGAGCTGGGGGTGTAGCTTGAAGGGATAAAATGCCTCTGGATTTAATACCCAGTACCACGCGTATGCATGCATGCACACATACACACACACGCAGACACACACACGCATACACACACACATGCATACACACACACACATGCGCACACACACACACACACACACACACACACAATTGCATTTATCATGTATTCCCTCCTCTGGTTGTTTTAGAGCATTTATTCCAGTCCTGCTTCCTCTGTTTCAAGTACCTGAGTCTTAGGAGTCTGTCCTTCCCACAGCCACAGCTACTCACTGCATTTGGATATATCCTCCCTCCTTGCTGGCTTCCTTGACCTCAGGTTGCAGAGTGTCATTGAGTTATCTCAGACTCTGGCTCTCTGACTCACTTCTACCCTTACTCCCAAAGAGGACAATTCCTACATGAACACCAGCCTCCTCCGAACTTCTTTGGCAGTATCACAGGGACAAAAAGGGCTCTATGTTTCCCATCTCTGCCGTGGGACTGGAATGTATTTCTTGATTGTTTCTAACACATGGGTTGATTGAATTCTTCATGCCCAGTTGTGTGTGTGTGTGTGTGTGTGTGTGCGTGTGTGTGTGTGTGTGTGTGTACTGGGGATTGAACCCAGGGGCATTATTATACCTCTGAGTTCGACCCCCAGCCTTCTGTATTTTTATTTTGAAATAGATCATGCTAAGTTGCTGAAGCTGGCCTCAAAACTGCAATTCTCCTATCTCAGCCTCTCAAGTACAGGCATCAATGCACAGTTTTAAAATAAAAAAACACTTTCAATAAGCCTGTACACTTGATTTTAGTCAGAAAAACTATTCTACTTGGGTCCATTTCCTGACAATCCACAAATACTACTATTAATTATTATTATTTGGTGCTAGGGATTGAACCCAAGGGCATTCTACCTCTGAACTACATGCCGGCCCTTTTTATTTTTAATTTTGAAACTAGATCTTGCTAAGTTGCTGAGGGTCTCTTTAAGTTGTTGAGTCTGAACTCCAGCTTGCAATACTCCTGTCTCTCATTACCAAGCCTGGCTTCCAAAAATAATTATTAAGAAAAGATATTTTCCAAGCTGGGTGTGGTGGCACATGCCTGTTGTCCCAGTACTTAGAAAGCAGAGACAGGAGGATTGCAGACTGAAGGCCAGCCTTAGCAAATTAGCAAGAGTCTCAGCAATCTAGTAAGACCCTGTTTCAAAACAAAAATATAAATAAAAAGGCTGGAGTGTAGCTTGGAGGTAGACTGCCCCTGGGTTCAATCCCCAGAACCACAGGGGTGGGAGAGTGGGGGGAAGGTTTTTTTCCTTTAGAGTTATGAAAAATTGAGAAAAGGTGAGTGCATTTATTGAAAACCCAAAGATTGTTCTTGTGCAGAGAGCCATTAGTATTGGGGTAGACACCAAAACTGGTATGGGAGATCTGACAGAGACAGGGAAATCATAAAGGGAAGTCAAAATCATCTGAGTTTAGCAACTAAGTCATATGATAAAGTTGTTGACCTTGACTTAATATTAATTTGCCCCAATTACCTATTTCCCTATGACTGAAGATGAAAATAAAATCATACTCAAGTCAGTATGAAAATAGACCTGGTAGGAGTTTAATATTCACAACTTCTGTCTGATCTTTTTTACTGAGTCCTAGGAGGTAGCCTACAAATGTAAACAAAACCTGCAACCAGGATTTTACATGAGGCCAGAAAAACTTTAAGAGACAACCTCATGGTTGGCCATAAAGGACAGACTCTCCTGTCTGCTGTGATTCTCTAAGGTTGTTTTATTAAATTGGAAATTTCTATGGCTTTGCATAGGGCTTGTGTGTTGATGAAAAGAGCTGCCGCACCAGCAGCAGAACTATAATTGTCTCCTCTTGTACCTGAACTCAGCACTTGGTTGTTTGTTAATTAATGTTGCACCCCATGAGCTTAGCATTTCCAAACTGTGGGTTACTAAACACAACCTCAGTGAACACAGTGTGGCCAGGGCATTAGTCTTGCTGCTCTTTTCTGTTTTGCACTTCTAATTATAATCTTTATCATTTTTCATTTGACATATCTATATTGTACTTCCAGTGCAATAAGCCAGTTTATTAGATCTGTAGAGGGTGTAGAGATAAATAGGATGGAGTCAGTGCCTCAAGGTATAGAAAACTGGAAGCTAGAGTGACCTCTAGAGGAATGTAAAATGTGGGCCACCACCTTGGCTTAAGAATGCAAACCCCAAATGACTACTCTTAACAAAAAATTTTCCCTTATCATTTTCACTGTAAAATAGCAGATCCCAGAAATGTTTGGCAATGTTGTTAGACTTTGCGGTTGATGGATAATCCTTACAATAACTTTATGAAGAAAACAACATTATCCCCCTATACGATGTAATCATATTTCCCAAATTTTCATGACGCTCTCACAAATAAAGTGAGAAATAATTGCTACAGTCTGCAGTTTACTTGTTGTTGCTCCCACTCACCAATAAAGAACTTCCAAGGACATCTGCATTTCTCTTCAAACAAGCTATGGTTCATTCTAAATAGATTCAAGGCTGTTCACCCCTAGTGGGCCTAGTATACCGGTCCAACAAGGCCAGTATACTGGGCCCACTAGGGCTCCATCAAGATGAGAAAGTCTGGGATCTGTGAGCTGGTGAGTTGTCCAAAGGTTATGGAGATAGATGAGGGTTACCACCATGCACTTCTGACCTAGTCTACATACATCATCTCACTGTTGTATATTACAGCTGACTTTCACAATCACACAGATTAGTTTCCTTTGGCAAATAAACTGGAATTACAACATTGGGTACCAGGTCAGGAAAGAAGGTCAAGCCCAAGTGTCAAGGTTTGAAAGGGGCCTTATGAGATCAAAGGGCAGCGGTTCCTGAGGACAGTGAACCACAGTCTCCCAAAAAAGGGCAGTGCCAAACGCAGGCCTCACTATTTGTAGAGACTGAAGATAGTTAGGACACATTAGGTACTGCATCCTAGTAACTAACTAGACCACAAAAGAAATCCATACAGGTATTAACCATGGCCCACTCTATGCCAAGTGCATACATCATTGTTTGGTGACTCATCTATTCGTATAATCTTCTTAACAAAGCCCTCTTACTACCTTTTAGTACCCTCTTACTACCTTTTAGTGCCCTCTCACTACCTTTGATATAATATGGGATGATGGATTTTGTTGCCTCAATATGAAAGAAAATGAAAAGTCCAAAATTATTAACCAAACAGATCTTCCTCATATAGGAACAGTGAACTCTCTTAGTATACAAATCCACGTACCTTACCACAATGAACAAACCTGAAGTCATTAATTGATATAATGAGTTCATGATTCTGCCTGCTCTCTTTGCACATCAGTGGATGCATTTCTTTTTCTTTTTTGCAGAATAAAAAAATACCTAAACTCTCAGACTCTTGGAGAAAGTGCTTATCTGTTGCAGCTAACATATCTCTTCTTGGCAGGCCATGACCTCAGACAGGTGGGCACTTTACCCGTTTCTAAGTCAGTGACTATTTTGTCTCCCTTACTTCAGACAAATGTTAAACCATATATTATTCCTGCTTGATGCCTGTCTACTCACTCTGGGATCCTTCTTCCCCTCTCATCTTCAAGCGAGGCTTCAAATTGCACCAGAATTCTAACTGCACTATTCCTTTTACCCTTGACATTTCCGTGAGCTTCAAGTACCCAAGAAGAATTCCATTTCTCTGTTTACCAACTGGTGAGGAAAGAAGGGCACATACCGTGCACCATTTGCTGAAACTATATCTTATGGTCAGTAATTTTAAAACAATGCACCTTCCCCGGCTCTTACGTATGTCATCTCGGGAGCTGCTGCTTTCCTCTTCCCAACCCCTTCATCATCCATGTGTCAGACATGCCTCAGGCCTCCTGGACATCTGCTGTTTACCAGTGGTTCACTTCTCTCTCCAGCCCTCTGATAAAGCCCATCAAGGAGTGGATTATTAGAAACAGAGCCCAGGGAGAACACTATCCAAAATGTTTTAGCTCCCAGCTTGGCAAAATTGGTAGTAAATTAACAGAAGGTTTGTACGATGTTCTGTTCATAACCAAAATCAAACCAAATAAAAGTTAAAAATAAACAATTTCTCTGCCCTGTGGTCCCTAAAGTGCTCTGAACAGCTCACAATGGCAAATTTTTATTTGACCAGTTTGAAGAGAGATTATTACAGACAAGACCTTTGGTGATACTTCGACAAATTACCTGATGATATTGCATCTGCAAGGCAAGACTGGAAACTTGTTGGGAGACAATCATATAACAAGGTGACTAGAGCAGATGTGACTATACAATAGTCATTGTATTTACCTGTAGGGGTGGAGAGGAAGGTCACTGTGCAGCCTAAAATTGTGAAAAAGGGAAACCAAGTAATTCTCTGGAGAGAAGAAGCACCAGAGTTGAGATTTAAAGGTACCATCATTTTGAAAAGGAGGAAAGTGGCAGAAAAAATTTTTCTTAGTTCTGTTGTCCTAATATGTATTATTATTGTACCCTGGAAATCTGTAATCTTCTTTAGGATTCATTGCACCTGGCAAATGCCATGCACTGTGCCTGCAAACTCTTCCAATGCATTTCCTTAATTAAAACACTATGATACACTGGGCAGACATTTCCTGGCAATTTTAGATCAGCTGGAGGGGCTGAAGTCTTGGAGCAAAGCTGTGAAAATATGCAGTTATGTTTATATAAAAAGAAGTTAAATTATTACCCTTTCACATCTTAATTGGAGAAAAATGGAAAAGGCACATTGTTGTGGTTGACAAGTGGCATTTACAGTGTGGGTTGCTTTCCTAATAATTCAAAGCCATCCACAGATAAGCAAGAAGAGAGAAGCACACATCTGAGGTTGACATGTTCTCTTTTACATTGGATGTTTGCGATCCAGGTAAGCTCGAAGAACTTTCCTAAGTATTATTGCTGGTAAGCCCTGGGACTGGTTACTGCCATCCATAAGTAGAGAGCTTTGTGGGACAAATGTCTTCATTTAATCAAGATAGGTTTAGCCAAGTTCCACTTTCAGATGTTGGAATAGGCAAGATAAGCATTGTCTTATAAGATATCCTATGAAATGTAGATTCGTCTATTCAAAATGTAGCACTGGGAGTTTTTGCAGGAACTGCCTTAGAGTGTGTTATGTTATTTATGTGTGCTGGTTCCTTGAGGATTGCAGGTCTACACTCAGTGTTTCCCTTATGTAACAGACATAAGGTTCTGCAGATATTCTCTTGCTCAAGTTCTCTTATGAGTGGGCTTTTTTTTCTCGCAGTCCACCCTGACATTTGGGTAGAACCCCAGGACTACAGTGTTCAAGGAAATTAGGAATGAGGAACAAATGGTGTAGGACAAGTACCATTTGGACTAGAAGGAAAAGTGAAAGCAAAGCTTTCCCCTTCCTGTGCGAGGGAAAATATAAGAAGAAAGACAGAAGTAGAGGAAAGAGTTTCTTCTTCCCACTGGCCCACCACTCATCACACGCAGAAAGCTTTTAGGGATGTGAAGGAGGTATGTCCAGCCTACAGGTATTGGGAGAGTGGCTTATTTGTCAGGTGTAATTGGGGGCTGCACTCGTCCCCCGAAGTCTGTGAACAGCATGTAATTCACTCACAGTTTCATAGCTAGATGTGGAATGTGGGATAGAATATAAATCAGTGGTCTCACCATGATGATTCATGATTTCCTTTTTCCCAAATGTAGAAATGTGATGCTTGTATTTGAAAAAAGGTAAGTGTAATAGATGGCAGTTATATGATGTGACTTTTGTCTTCAGACCAGTGGGGAGATACAAAGGACAGAGAGTTGCCTTCTGCTAGGTCTAAAGGACAACATGATATAACCAAGGACAGGTACAGGCAGAGATGCCAGTAGCAGTGACAGAACTAAAGGTTGATTCTATGTCTTTAGAGCTTTTGTTAGAGAAATGAAGAAACACAAAAATAATGATTGTGCAAGAGGTAGCTACTGGCTCATGGTTTAATATGAGAAGGGAGAGCAGAGCTGAACAATTAAATGCAACACATATTCATTACATGCTTACTATATATACAGCATAATGTGAGAATAAGATGATACATAAACCATAACAGGAAATAATAGTATACAAGACAAGACAATGCACTGAAATTGATTCTACCCCCCCATCCCCTGCATTTTTAAAGCAGCTTCTTTCTTGCTCTAATCTTTGTAAAACTAAAGGAAAATCTGCATCTGGATGAAGGAGATACAGCAAGGGGCTCTCAGGAAGTATCGAGTCACTTAATAAATTCACAACCCCTTTCACCTTGTCACCATCTCTCGCTCTCTATATAGGGCAGTATCAGTGGCCTCTATCACATACTGTGCTTTTCTTATTTTCTTTATACCCTTATCCAGTTCAGTTCTGTTTGCTGGCCCTTACGCAACCCACACAAGAGGAATTCTCCTTGGACTCTTTCAGTGCAGACATAAATTGAAAAACTGAAGCTTTGGCGGCGGCCTGCTGGACACATTTCAGCGCACTCATATCTCATCCAACTGAGTCAATGAGACTGACTTGTTTTTACTGACAACCTAAAGAGTAAGGCACTTCAGGGTTATGAAGGTTTACTTCGGAAGTACATTGAAGGGGATTATATGGGAACGAAACACTAGGCAATGGAAACTTACCACTTTCAAGGCACAAAAAAAAAAAAAAAAATTACAGGTTTTAGACTATTAATCCCAGATTTATGAAAAAAAAAATAATTGAGCCTTCTTCTGTACCCTTTAGAGAAGAGCAAAAAATACTGGATTTAATTCTCCAAGGAGAATTAACTGGAGCTGGGAAGTGTGTTAGGAATTTCAAGAGCATGAATACATGGCACGTCCTGCTCATCACACACCCAGCGGGGTCAGCTGCTGCCTTGGCTAGGACTGTCACATTATTTCAGTGACACTGGGGGGTGGGGTTTCTAAAGGCCTGACCCCATTCAATAGCTTACCCTGATAGTGGGCTCTGAGAGGCTCCCATAACCAGCATTGAGAGTGGCATGTGCTTTCTTGCTAGAGAGATGAACCTGTCTAAACCATGGCTTTGCAATGAGCTCAGGGTCTATTTGGGGTTTTCTGGAAAGATAAAAAAGGGGTTAAAGGAACATAGCTGTTTGTGCTTTGACATCGCTTTTTTTTCTAGGGCTTTATTCTACCTTTCGTCATCTATTTCTACCATGACAGCAAACATGGAGTACACAGAGGGATTCTTCTTGTATGTGCAGAGATACCATACAAAAGCCTGGTGGTTCTGAGCTTGCAACCTGAGGACCTCAAAACCTCTGAGATGATCCAGGTGAAGCAAGGCCTTCCCCAGTGACTCAAACTAACCCATCCACACTCAAACTGGCTCTTCCCCCATCTTATTGACCTGATTCTGAGTGCGGCCTCTCACATGCACTGTCCATGCACTGCCTGAGTTATGTAAGTCACAGGAAAGGGCAGTTGGGAACATTTGGGGAAAGATCTTGACAATATCATGGGCTAGAGAAAATTCTGGAAGAGCTAAGGAAAGATGTGCTCTTTCATTCCATGTGCAGGCGGACCAAGGTGTTTGAAGGTATTGAATAGCTGTTCATCAAAC